>CALNHX010008030.1:0-65866 GCA_940337035.1 Agriotes lineatus
ATTGAAAGCAGTTGGGAGAAGGTTCGCGTCATTCTTAAGGAACTGAATTACAACAGCCCTTTCGAAAATAGCAATAAATAAATAAAGATACAGAAATGATGAATCGTAATCTTTGAGTAAATTTAATTGTAACTCACTGAAAAGCTCACAGCAACTTGTAAATAAATTGATGTGTCAAGGTATCATGATATAATAAAAGGTCTAAAAAAGAACAAATATGTACTTATCTGGCTTATTTTCAACTTCAATGAGGTTCCATAAGGAGAAATATATGATAAAGTACCTTTCTGTTTAACTAACTAATAATAAAACGCCGGTATTTAAAATCAGTAATAGCACAATAACAAATCATAAACCCATAAGATCATTGCCGCGTTTTCAAGTTAAAAAGACAAACTTATAAACACTAAGTACTCCTAGATGGTATGGCCTGAAATTTCAATGTCACTAGGTATGCATTTGTATTACTTTTGGAATTACAGTGTCAGAGTAGTGTTGTTTACATAAAACTATCAAACATTTTGAAGATCTAAGGAAGCTATAGAAGAATAAAAACATATATTTCTTATATAATTGGCATACTCATTTCAATTTGTAGTGTCTCAAGAATTTTATGGGAAATATAGTAAAAACTACTTCATTTTTTAAATTGTCTGCTGTAGTCTAGCTGCTTACGATGGCAATTTATCGAAGGAAAATCTTGAGAATTTTCGTATCTGAGATTCAAGTTAATACTAATAAATTTAAAATGTACAAGATAGCTAACACTTAAAATGGAGAATACTATTTACGACAGCAAACCAGGAAAACTTTATATAAGACAAAAACGAAAATGTATGACTGATATTTATAAAATTTAAGTGTACAGTTTTCAATGTTTTCATAGGGAATCTCCGTAACAATAGAAGATATGGAAAAATTACCTCCCATCCTCGATCCCCTTTTTCGAGAAATTTTACAAAAATATTTTGACATTCAAGTTATAGCATAAAGTTGTATTTTTTATATGAAATTCATAGTAAGTTGGCTCTGGCATCACACGAAAGAAATTTTTTTCGCATTTCAATGATATACAGTGTGTCCCAGGATTGATGTTACAAGAGGTGCGATGGACTAATAATGTTTGAATTTTATTTTAAGGTTCTGGGATTCGGTCCTGCTTGGTTTAAAAAGAATTTTAAGAATCTTTTCAGTTTTTGAAAAACAAGTCGGGCTTGACAGGGAAGCGAAAACTATTTAACTTTTAGGTAAACTACCCGTTTTGTTCATGATACGGCAAAATGGGATTAAGAAAAGTTGTTCAGAATAAGAAATTATGACCCTATACACAATTTCAGAAAGATCTGTCTACTTAGATTAAATTTTTAAATAATTAAAATAATCAGAAGTAATACTATAAGTACTTCGATATTATCAGGTTATGTTATATGTGGATAACTTGTTGCACAATAATAAAAGAGTGTCAGTTTGACAGGTTAAATAATCCGACCGTATGTAGTAAATCCATCATAATTACCTTCAAAGAATAGTTTAGGCTTTACTTTGTCTGGTTTTATTCGATGGGTACTCTGCGTTGGTACAGTGCTGTAAAAGGTTCTCTTCAGTCATTTAGGAGACTACCTTTCTTCGGCTTACTACATAACTTTGAGATTTGAAAAATAAAAATACATTTTACTTACAATGGTAAAAATACTAGTAATCTTGAGATATTGCATGCCCAAATTGCATACATAAAATATATGAATATAGAATGTGACTGCAAATTAAAGAAATAAAGGTGTCATGGGAGATTTAGGAAGACGTCGGCCAGGATGACCTGGAATTCGCCGAGAAAGTCCTGCTCGTTGCAAGGAGGATGGCTGCAGGGAACCTTTTCTTCGTCTTCAGATACATAGGCTGGAACGCGGGCGTCCTGAAGGTGGTGAAGGTATGGTGTTGGTCCTGTTGAATTGCTCGTTGTACAAAGGGGCTTTGCAGGTCACAGAGTCTGCTATCAATGGTGAATGTCCTCTCTTTAACCCTTAGCTTCTTCATGATGAAGCAAGGTATAGGGCTGAAACATATGAAACGGTAGTCAATTTTAAGACGAATAAAGATTTTGCAGGGGTTACGGGGTTGACAGCATTCAAAGCTGCCTGGGAGCAGGTTGGGTGTGATTAAAACTGAAACGGATAGAAGATTGAAGGCACACCCGTACTGGTAATTGTTTTTACTCAAATATCATCACCGCGTTGGCTGTTTTTGAAGTCAGGAGGCCGGAAGAGGCACGGTTAGCAGTATGCGAATGCTGGGGTCGTTTAGAATGCAGTAGAGATATGCGTAGTTCGTTAGGAGAACTAAATAATGTTTATTGGAACACATACAATGAGCTACTTTAATAATGGTAACTGTAACCAGTGTTCTGGAAAGAAATGCAGTAGAGACCTGCTCAAGATGATGTGATCTTTAAAATTTTTGAATCATTGTGAATATTTTATGAACAAATGGCAGCGATTGTAAATAACTCAACTTCTAGTTAAAATTAACATCAACCATTTTTAGTGCAAGTGCTTCACTGTTGTCAGTTTGCACATAGTATTAGGTTTACTTTATGTCTAACTAAATTAATGTCACAGTAGAATAGATCACTACTGGAGTACAACATATTTTGTACGCTAGGCAAACAAATACCCAATAAAGGCAATTTTATATAAAGTTTATAATAAATACTAAATTAACTTAATAAAAGTACTGAAGAAAAATGTTAGCAAAAACAATTGCAGTGTGTTATTTAGCAAGAAAACGTGATGAGTAAACGGAAAAGGATTGTTTAAAATCCAAATATTAAAAAAAATGCTCGATATCTCAAAAAGTATTTACAATCTGCTGTGGCATCCCTCGTTAGAAAAATCATCTATTATAGACATCCATGTGTTTAAATGGCCTTAAATAAATACAGTGTGTCCCAGGATTGATGTTACAAGAGGTGAGATGGACTAAACATTTTTGAATTTTATTTTAATATTGTGGGATTAGGGCCTGCTTGGTCTGAAGAGAATTTTAAGAATGTTTCAGTTTTTGAAAAAAACAAGTCGGCCTTGACAGTGAAGCGAAAACTATTTTATTTTCAGGTAAACTCCCTTACCCTGTTCATGATACGGCAAACTTTTATGAAGAAAAGTTGTTGAAAATGATAAATTATGGGCCTATTCAAAATTTCAAGAAGATCTACCTACTCAGATTAAACTGTATTTTTTTTTAATTAAGCAAAATAAACTGTATTTAATTTGCATTTAATTATGTATGTTCTTGTTTCAATGTAGTCAAAAATGCAAAAGTTAATTAAAGAGCTTCTTCTTCTTCTTCTTCTTCTTCTTCGAGCCGTTTTCTATCCTTCCGATATAGGCCTTTCTTATATTTTGCCAGTTCTCTCGGTTTTCAGCTACCTGGTACCAATTCAGACCAGCTACTCTCTTCAGGTCGTGGTAGCAGCATTGTTTGCAATATTCTAATAAATTGCTCTCTTATTTAATACTCAATTTTCCGAGCCATATGTGGTTATGGGGAGAACACATCCATTGTAAATTTTTCTTTTCGGGGACAATACACACTACAGAATACAAGAATTAGTATTGGCGATAGCCCATTGCGTAGCTTGTGGAATTAATCCGGAGTAAGTCGGTTTCAGTTATTTGTTTAACCTCTGCACTGCATTGCGGTTTTTGAAAAATATTTTCGGCAGATCAGTATCGCCTAGACAACATCAGTAAACAATGTCAAATAACGATTCAATTTCGAAATTAAAAACTCAGCGAGTGCAAATAAAAGAATTACTAACTCTTGCAGGAAATGCTAACAAGTTAGATATTAATAATCTTGATCACAAGAATGTTTAATGAAATTGAAGAACGACTAGATTTTTTTAGCGTTTTATGACACGTTCAGTAACTTGCCAAACGTGCTCGAATATCTATTAACAATTAAAATATCATTTAGATAAGTCTAACGACAATGACGAAGAGTTTGTAATCGAAGAGGAATGACGTTCTAGTTTTGAGACATTGTATTACCAGCTACGCTCGGAATTAGAAGAGTTTTGTACGTCAAGGGACAATGCAGCGATACTTTCTATGTAGCAATAACAATCTAACTGTCAATAACAGTGATTCTATCATAAACAGTGGTCTTCACAGCTAGTCAAATTACCAACAATATCGTTATCAAAATTTGGCGGATTAGATAGGGTTTGGATATGAACTTAACGCGCTGATAAATGCAAGTCCTTATTACCCCTCTAAAATACAGACATTCTACTAGTTACGCTTCGTGATTGTACTTCGTCGGGATGCAAAAGATGCTGTAGACGACGTAATTCCTTCTTATATTCAGACAAATATAAGCGCATATAAAACGATAATACCCAAAACAAGGAATAAATGCGATATTATAGAATCGAAAAAGAAAAATCAAATTACGAATATGCCAAGTACCTCAACAGCGATAAATATTGTTTCGGAAAACAACACTGCATATCTAATTCTCAATATCTATTATCTATAACAGAGGTATACATAGATATAGATGACACAAGCGGAGATTTGCGCCAATTCAGTGCGTTACTACATTGCAGCTTCCGAAATAATTTTATGACTGAAAAAAATGGAAAACGATTATAAATTTGAGATCATGGGATGTGTTGAAGCATCATATTTAATATTTACTTGAGAATAATCTTAGAAATTGTTCGTGGCATTAGGAGCTGCAGCCAGGTTAATTTAAGTCTTGCTCATCTCCCGCTGTCCAGCAATCTATCATACTTAAGATCCTAATCTTGGATTTGCATGTCATTTGTAAATACCATCTGCAATTTAAAACGGATGTCATTAGTTTATTGTTAGAGCTTTCGGCGAAATGCAGCTCTTTCTTGCGATGGTCGACCATTCCTTCCCCTACTCCTAAAGGGGTGGTTTAACGAGTGTCCGAGTTTTCTTGGGCTCGAAGAGACAGACACGACGAGAGCCACGTTAAGACACCGAGAGATATACATCTCCTCTATAATCAGTACCGGCAAGTTTAAATTTGTAATTATACAGTCCGCTTTTAGTGTTACATTGGTGTATATATTGTAAATAAAGTGTTATTACAATTATATTCGTTGTGTTCAATCATTCACGACCGCGACGACTTGCGTGATTCTCCGCCAGTATTTCGTTGTGCCCGTAAGGTTCGGGTCGCAACATATTTTGGTCATATCGAACCGAATTTCGAACCAAGTACACCTTGGATTCAACGTCTTCATCTGAAGAGGATCATCTGTATCCACATTTGCCGTGTATGGCATTCATCGGAGGAAGCTGCAGCATCATTACGAGGCCAGTGGAGTCCCCAGTACCTACAAAAAGCGTCAACTTCTTGGGGTGAGTGGTCTCCAATCCTACCGTTTGTTTAATTTCCCTTTGTCGCATGTTTAATGTTGTGTACGTTCTTTCAACGTGAAGAATTGGTTCATTAATTACTAGCGTCGAGGAAAATTTAATTGAAGAAATTTCTTCATAATTGTTTGCTCTTTTTGAGTAACGTCAGTAAAATTACTTTATTTAGTTATTACGCTTGATTCCAAATGGCAGACATTAAAGCACTGCTTAGCAAGCGCACAGTGCTAAAATCTAAATTAACTAAATTTAGAAATAAAATCAGTGACGAGTTAGACGTTGATCAGTTAAATACTATTAAAGATCAAGTACAACCTCTGAATGATGAATTTGATAGCATCCAATTTCAAATTGAAGAATTGGATGCAAACCAGGTAGATTCGATTTTTTTCGATCAATATCTTTCCCTTATGACGGATATTAATAAATTATTAAGAAAGCTGAATGGCTCCACTCGAGAGGTAGGCACCCCTCGTCATGCGTCTTCAAATAATTCAATTGAGACGCAAGTTAAACTACCAGCTCTAAATTTACCACAATTTAATGGGAATTGTGAAAGCTGGTTATCATTTTACGAATCTTTCGAAACGTTGGTACATAAAAACGAGACAATAAACGATTTGCAACGGTTTCATTATTTAAAATCGTGACTAAGGGAAGAGGCGCTTCAGTTGGTCAGTTCTCTTCCAATTACCCGCGATAATTATCAAATCGCGATTGAGTTGCTAACCAACAGGTATCAGAATAAACGTTTAATTATAAAAAAGAACATTCACGCATTGTTCCATTTAGATAATGTAATTAAAGATTCATCCAAGTCATTACGAAACCTGATAGATAAGGTAATGTTACATTTAAAGGTCCTAAAATCTTTGAGCTTGCCCACGCATCATTGGGATAGCCTAATTAAATATTTGGTGGCATCAAAACTTGATTTCATGTCAAATCGCGAATGGGAAAATTCGGTTACACAAGACATTCCGACGTTAGAGGATTTATTGACTTTTTTGACAAAACGATGCCAGCTGTTAGAGGAGCTTAGCTTTAAAAAAGAACCGGTCAAACGACAAACATTTGCGAACAGTTCCAAGATTAGGGAAAATAATAATTTTCAAGGTGCGTCGCATTTAGCTACAAATAAGGTGCGCTGTGCATATTGCAAACAAGCACATAACATACAAGGGTGTGAAACTTTTCTGAAGTTAGAGCCGAGAAACCGGTACCACGCAGCCAAACAAAACAAATTATGTATAATCTGTCTACGCGATAATCATGCTAGTACTAATTGCCGAAATGAAGGTTGCAGTGTTTGTCACGGTAGACATCATTCTTTATTACATTTTCAACAAGCTGAGGTTGACAATTCACCAAATTTCAGTTCCGAATCAATTTCTGCAATTTTGACACCGGAAGTAATTGCTACAACCTCCAGCAGTAACCACTGTGCAAATCAGAGCGCACATGTATTTTTATCAACCGCGTTGATCGATTTGCTCGATGCAAATAATAAGCCCCACACTGCTAGAGCTTTATTAGATGCAGGGTCACAGCCAAATTTTATTAATGAAGCACTATGTAAGAAACTCGGGCTTAAATTAGAGTCCGTCAAGTTTCCGATTGCAGGGATAAATCAATCTATCAGCCACGTACAGTGTTGCACTGTCGTAAAGTTAAGGTCAAAATGCGGCAAATATGAAACCGCGTTAAATTGCTCTGTTTTGCCAAAAAGCACATCGAATTTACCGCTTATTGATTATGAAAGGCAGTTATTCAAAATCCCAAATAATATCAGATTAGCTGATCCAACTTTCAATATATCTGGGCCTATTGATTTGCTTATCGGCGCAGAAAAATTCTGGGACTTATTGGGCTCAGGTCAATTAAAATTATCAAACCATGGCCCAGTATTGCAAGAAACCAAATTAGGTTGGATACTCGGGGGGCCAATGCGGGCTTTACAGCCTCAACCTCGTCCAGTAAGTTTTCATGCTGCATTAGACAGTCAATTGTCAAATTTTTGGCAACTCGAGAAAATACCGGAATACAATGTAAATTCCATTGAGCATTCCGCATGTGAACGAAGTTTCGCAAATAATTACTTTCGAGATTCTACCAGACGATTTGTAGTCAAATTACCGTTTAAGGAAAACGCTGAAGTATTGGGTGAATCCAAGCAAATCGCGATTAAACGTTTTTTCACATTGGAGAAATCCTTGGGAAACCAACCGAATTTAAAATCGGAAAACACTAAATTTATTCACGAATATCCTGCACTAGGTCATATGACCTTAAATTCATGCCCGGACTCGGACATTCCCTCAAAACATGCTTATCTTCCACACCATGCGGTGATTAAACCATCCAGTACGTCCACCAAATTAAGAGTTGTATTCGATGCAAGTGCTAAAACGACCACGGGTGTCAGATTAAACGATACATTATTAGTCGGACCTCAAATTCAATCTGATTTGTTTTCCTTGCTTACTCGATTTCGAACGTATAAATACGTTCTAACAGCTGATATACATAAAATGTATCGCCAAATTTTTGTTCATGCAAATGATCGACCGTTTCAACAAATAGTATGGAGGGACAATCCGAATGAACCCCTACAAAGTTATTATTTAAATACCGTTACGTATGGTACCGCGTCGGCACCTTTTTTAGCCGTGCGCACGTTGCAGCAATTAGCTCACGAAGAAACGGAAATACTTCCAAGGGCAAAATCCGCTATTCTTAACGATTTCTTTATGGATGATTTAATAACAGGCACAAATGATTTTAATGAGGCTCTGAGTATTCGCGAACAATTAATAGAAGTTTTGAGTAAGGGTGGTTTTGAACTCAGAAAATGGGCAACCAATGAACCCGCGTTATTACCACGTTGTCAAAGGTCAGATTTGACGAACGATCAAACATGGATTAATCTTGACAAGGCGGGCGACACGAAAACTCTCGGACTGTCTTGGAATTGCATTAACGATGTGCTGCAATATGACAACACACAATTAAAGATTTCAAATAAAATCACGAAACGGGCGATATTATCGGTCACCGCTCAATTGTTTGACCCTCTGGGTTTGATAAATCCGGTTATTGTAACGGCAAAGGTCATTCTACAAGGGTTATGGGCTAGCAAAATTGGTTGGGACGACGAGATACCGTCCAAGATACGTGAGAAGTGGATACAATTATTCACAAGCTTATCGGTTTTAAGCCAAATAAAAATCCCTCAAATTGTTGTTGAAATTCCTGAATTTATCGAGATTCATGGGTTCAGCGACGCGTCGGAACTCGCGTATGGAGCTTGTCTCTACATAAGATCAAGGTCCGCGGTAGGCGAATATGCCGTACATTTATTATGCGCGAAGTCCCGAGTTGCCCCTCTTAAAAGGGTATCACTGCCGCGCTTAGAGCTGTGCGCCGCCGTTCTTCTCTCGCATCTCTTTCGTAAAGTTGAATCGATAATAAATCTCAATATCAGCCGATCAGTTATGTGGACTGATTCTAAAATTGTGTTGGCCTGGCTATCCGCGGAGCCACATAATTGGAAAACGTTTGTGGCCAACAGAGTCGCGGAAATTAATATAGCAGCAAATAAAGTCGATTGGAATTATATTCCTTCAGAATTAAACCCAGCCGATATAGTTTCACGTGGTAGCTTACCGAACGAACTGCTTCATAATCGTTTATGGTGGCACGGTCCAGATTTTTTATCGGACTCGAAATTAAAGTGGCCAATTAATGACCACGTAGATATTTCGGACGATTCGTTAGAGAAACGAAGTTTAGTCTCAAATGTTGTCACACAAAACAACCAAACTAAAGAATTTTTTGAAATGTTCGAAAGATTTTCTAAATTTTCCAAATTGCAACGCGTTATTGCGTATTGCAAAAGATTCCTCAACAATTCAAAACCGGGCGCTATAAGACAAACGGGTGGATTGACATCAATTGAATTGCATAATGCAGAACCATTTATTGTAAAACAAGTTCAAGCGTGTAACTTTAAGGATGAAATTGCAGCATTGCGTAAGGGTGACCAAGTTCACAGGCTCAGCATTATTAAATCTCTAAATCCATTTCTTGATTATAATGATATTATCCGAGTTGGTGGTCGCTTAGCAAATTCAAATTTGGGTCATGATATTAAACATCCCATTTTACTGCCCAAACATCATGTCACGAACCTTTTGATTTATCGTGAGCACACAAGGCTACTGCATGCTGGGCAACAAGCTACATTGTCGTCACTTCGTCATAAGTATTGGCCAATGTCAGGTCGAGGCAGTGTACGAAATGTCCTGCATAAATGCATAACTTGTTTTAAGACAAACCCGCAGCCCTTAAGGCAAATTATGGGTGATTTGCCCTCGTCTAGAGTCGAGCCCGCCATACCATTTATTAATTGCGGAATTGATTACGCGGGACCTGTACTCTTAAAGGAAGGTTCCGGCCGTGGAAAACGATCCGTAAGGGCATATATTGCGATATTTGTTTGTCTAGCCACTAAGGCAATACATGTGGAAATCGTATTAGATCTAACGACGCAGGCGTTTCTCGCAGCGTTGAAACGTTTTATCTCACGCCGCGGAACCATAAAAAACTTATATTCCGATAATGCTACTTGTTTCGTCGGCGCTAACCGCGAACTAAAACAATTGAGAGAGCTATTTAAAAATCAAAATTTTCATTCAGAGGTCATCGACGTTCTAGCCACAGATTATATAAAGTGGCATTTTATCCCGCCTAGAGCCGCGCATCATGGTGGCATTTGGGAAGCTGCCGTAAAGTCGGTTAAGCATCATATTAAAAGAGTTATTGGTGAGGCTTCTTTCACGTTTGAAGAATTGTACACAATATTAACTTGTATCGAATCTTGCCTCAATTCCCGTCCTTTAACTCCAATCAGTAACGATCCTAATGACCTCATTCCCTTAACTCCAAGTCACTTCCTTATTGGAGACGTGCTCACTGCACCCGTTGAACCGGATGTGACTAAGCTCAACATTAATCGCTTGTCAAGATGGCAACACATTGAGCAAATACGTCAACACTTTTGGCAACGATGGTCAGCCGAATATCTGACCCAGCTTCAACAGCGTGCTAAATGGCACCACGCTGAGACCAATATCGCCATAAATACTATGGTCTTGATCAAGAAAGAATGCGTACCTCCACTACGTTGGCCGTTGGGTCGCGTTATCGCTACCCATCCAGGGAAGGATGGCAAAACGCGAGTCGTGTCAATCCGCACCTCGAAAGGCATTATTATTCGTGCCGTAACAATGGTGTGTCCGCTACCACTCCAATAGCGATTGTGTTGGTGATTGAACTAATAAACAACTTTTAAGTGCTTCGTATCAGCGAATTGCCGTGTCATAGACTATGATTTGAGACATTTGATCACACGTGTCTATATTTATGTTCTTTCATGCTTTTATTGTGCTCAGTGTCTTGTAAATCTCCTGTACATAGTATGTTCTTGATAGTTCTTACATTTGATTAATTGCCTTGCATCTAATTTATCTCGTGTACTTTCTATGTATCATTTCGATGTATTTCCTGTGTTTATTTTATAAGGTATTGTTATAAAGGTCCCCAGTTCCTTTATAGGGGCCGGTATGTTGAAGCATCATATTTAATATTTACTTGAAAATAATCCTAGAAATTGTTCGTGGCATTAGGAGCTGCAGCCAGGTTAATTTAAGTCTTGCTCATCTCCCGCTGTCCAGCAATCTATCATACTTAAGATCCTAATCTTGGATTTGCATGTCATTTGTAAATACCATCTGCAATTTAAAACGGATGTCATTAGTTTATTGTTAGAGCTTTCGGCGAAATGCAGCTCTCTCTTGCGATGGTCGACCATTCCTCCCCCTACCCCTAAAGGGGTGGTTTAACAAGTGTCCGAGTTTTCTTGGGCTCGTAGAGACAGACACGACCAGAGTCACGTTAAGACACCGAGAGATATACATCTCCTCTATAATCAGTACCGGCAATTTTAAATATGTAATTATACAGTCCGCTTTTAGTGTTACATTGGTGTATATATTGTAAATAAAGTGTTATTACAATTATATTCGTTGTGTTCAATCATTCACGACCGCGACGACTTGCGTGATTCTCCGCCGGTATTTCGTTGTGCCCGTAAGGTACGGGTCGCAACACATTTGTGATGGTACTTTTCTCATACCCTATACTCTACTTTACTATGAATTTTAATTGCCCTTTCTTTGCTAGTTAACTCAGTCGTAGAAGCACAAGACCAGCTCTTACCTCATTTCAGTACACAAATAGTTAAACGTTTCTAGTTTTCCCAGTTTTCTGGACCGGGCATTGAAGCGAGGGGTTTTATTTATAATAACTAAACTTGGCATTATAGTTGCCCTAATTGGTCTCCCTAATTGGTCTCGTACATTGTCAAAAGCACTGCTTCTTTGAAGCTAGAATAGCGGCTTCCGGTTATGGAGAATTTAAGTTAGCTCGGTGTTGATTTCAAAGCAAATATCTGCTCTCGAGGCTGTATTTTGGCTCAAGAATAACGAAGCGTCAACTGCTCTTAACGCAGGCAACAGATAAACTACAAATCGTCTCTTTTTGTTTGGACGAAACGCACCACAGCCTACTAGCGAGAAACTGACTTCTCTGCGCTTCTCCGTGGCCCACAACTTGCTTTGATTCTTTTAATAGACGCACTCAACGACTGCGTTAGCTGGTTTTAACCTAATTAGGACAATGTTAGAAATGCAGTTTGGCTTAAATCTAGCAAAGTAATTATTACCAAGTTGACACGAACTAGCCCGTTAATTTGTTTGCAAGGCTGCAAAAACTTTTCTAGAAAATGAACAATAGTATATTATGTAATTAGGAGCAAAAGTTATATTTTATGTGACGTGGCTGCCGAGCTTGCGAGGCAAATAAGTACAGCCGAGCCACATAAAGATACTTTTGCTCCAAATAACCTATAGCATTTTTTCTTCAAACGTTTATAAGAAAATCCGAAGAAAATTACTCTATCTCGTCAGCGGCAGATAATAACTATATCTGCCGCTCGTCAGCGGCAGCATGGTAATAAAGTGATAGTTTAGCATCATCAATCCAGGAGTATAATGCCACATATTACTGCCGTTTAAAGAAAAAGAAATATTTTTAATTATACCAATTTTCAGCAAGTTTAAAAGTAAATCTTCATAAATTTGTTATGCGTTTCAACCACTTTACAGAAATGTCTGTATTAAAGTTGCAGTAATTTAAAAAAGTTACTTAATCTTAGTCAGTTTGCAGTGATTTATCAAGGTGTTATCAGCAAGTTTATAAAAAGTTTTCAATAAATTTTCAGTAATCTCGCAATATACTTTTGGAAAGATTTTTACAAATAAATTTTAGGAAATTTGCAGCGACTATTCTCCCAGTTTTGAGCAAATTTTCATTTGGCACTAAGTAATTTCAACAGTGTTTTAGATTGAACGAAGAAAAACTTAGTAAGACTACCCATATTATAATAGTTGGTAATATTTTATTTTGGTTTCTAATCCATTTACGTCAAAGTGTACTTGCTTGCACCTCGCTTCCGGTGTACATCAGCATAGAGAATTATTTTGTTTATTCATGGCTATGCTGACATTGTCAGTATCGGTAGAAATCAATACATCGAAAACTGTGCGTTACAATAGTGGCATATATTTTTGAAAATAGTAAATTCCGATTGAGATAAATATACAGGTAAGTCCACTTAAAATCTGAAATAAATTACAGCCATATCCCATGAAAGTGGCATTACTAGTTTTCTGCGATGAAGTACTAAAATAATAAAAAAATGCTACCTGCACCTTCCACATAATCAATGATGCTTCAATAAACACAGTTAACCATTTTCATTCCTAACGCTAAACACAGAGGCTCTCAATGTAATTGAATCTAAACAGCAACTCACTTTTTCCAGAAGTGTTAAATATCCAATTTTCATGTATGTGCCCCGCTACAACCATTAAGAAAGTGCGAAACACAAAAACGCAAAAGCTCGTCACTGGCGGGATACAAGGGATAATAGCGAGCTACAAGCCAGCAAAGTTAGTTAATCGAGTTTCCCCTCACGTAAGGGGTGAACAAGGAAGCCAATTTGAAATTTTAAGTACGGAATTCCTTTTTATCTTACCAGGGGGCACTGGCGGCGGCGTAAATATGTAGCACATCCCGACCTTTTCCTTTTACTATCTCGTTATCTGCCCAGCTTTGCCGCTGCGTTTCTCTTGCGGTTTGAGTGCTTTTGCAGTACTGCATATCCCGTCAGCACTTCTCCAAATATTGTTTCAAGCCCTCTCCCCGGCATCGAAACGCTTACCTCGTGAGATTTTTGTTAGGCGAAATCGTTTTATACTCCCGTTTATATTTCAAGCTTTATTGAATTTGTTACTATTTGATATAGCATTGGAGTATATCCATATTATTCATGGAAATGTTATTAGCTGATATTAGATAACCCGAAATACCATTAACAGCTGTATTATATAATTTATTGGTTAATCCCTTGTTATTACATAAAGATATGTTTACTGAAATGACTTTCTTTCAGGAACACAGAATTTGTTTAATTGAATCATTTTTGTAAAATGGGTTTAAAAAAATGGCGAATGGAAAAACAACATTCAAGTCAGCTTACCATTAAGAGCTAATTACAATATTTATAGCACATGCTAAGACGTACAGTTGAAAATCAGCAAAATCAGATGACCGTAGAATGTTAAAATTGATATTTATGACCTATGACGAAGATCAACCCACGTTTCTTTACGTTGGTTGGTTGGATGTTAAAGGAAGACGCTTTCTATTCGTATGAGGAAGACCTACCCACATTGTTGTTGCTCTGTTGGTTAAGGTGCTGGAAGATACTTTCATTTGTCTGATAAATATCTATCTACACTACATTTTGATCAGCTGACTGTGGTAATAATATAGGACTATTTTCTTCGTATTAGAAACATCTATCCACATTTCTTTGGTCGACTGGTTAACTCTTTGAAAGACGCCATTTTCTGATTTGTGTGACAAATATTTTTGGTCGATCGGTTGAGATAATGATAGGGCGCACATTTCTTTGTGTCACGAACATCTATTCATATTTTTTTAGGTCCATTTATTGAGATGTTGAAGGAAGGCTCTTGCTATTTGTACAATGAATATCTATCTGCATTATCTTCGGGTTTATTGGTTGGGACGATAATGAGGGACACTTTTATTTGTGTTATGAACACCTATCCACATTTCTTTGGTCGGTTGGTTAAGATGTTGACAGGTGACACTTATTATTCGTGTGATAAAGATCTGCTTATATTATTTTTTGGGCTGGTTGGTTAAGCCGATGATGGCGGTTACTTTTCTTTATGCTATAAACATATATTCACATTTCTTTAAGTCGGTTGGTTGAAATATTAAATGAGAAAGGTGTCCATTCATATTATGGACGACTATCAATATGTCGGGCCCGGTAGCTCAGTGGTTAAGCAGTCTAGCTGCTGATCTAGGAGTCGAAAGTTCCGATTGCCCCCCGGTAAAATTTTAAAAATAAAATATGCGAATGAGAACCTCTACAGAGTTTCATCATTTGGAAGTGATGTAAAGCCTCGGATCCCATGTTATTACGATGTGTAGCGTGTAAAAGATTCCTTGCTAGCGTTGGAACTACTTAGTCTAGGCAAAATTTTAAGTAGGACTTCGACCATATGACCACAGCAGCCGGTGGTACTGGTACTTCACACTTGTACACTGGAAACAAACAAACAACAACTATCAACATTACCTTTAAGTCAGTTGGTTGGGATAATGATGGAAGGCACTTTTATTTGTGTTACGAATGTTTTTACTAATTTCTTTTGGCCACTTTCTGTTCGTGTGATGAAGATTTATCCATATTACCCTTGGGTTGGTTGGGTGGGATAATGATATACGACACTTTTCTATTTGTGCAGTAAACATCTATCCACCTTATCCTTGGGGCGATTGATTAGAATAGTGATAGGGGGCGCTTTTCTCTGTGTTCCGAACATCTATCTACATTTCTGAAATATTGAAGAAAAACAATTACTATTGAAGATCTATCCACATTACCTTTTAGGTTGGTTGGTTAAGATAATGATGGTGACACTTTCCTTTGTGTTGTGAATGTCTATCAACATTTATTTAAGTCAGTTGGTTAAGGCGTTGATGGAGACCACTTGTTCGTGGGATAAACATGTATTCACACTATATTTGCGTCGATTAGTTGGGATAATGATGAAAAGCACTTTTATTGGTGTTATGGGCATCTATTCATATTTCTTTGGGTCCGTTGGTTGCAATGTTAAATTTTCAGTTTGTGTGATGAAGATCTACATCCACATTTGGTTTGGGTTGGTTGAGATGATGATGGTCACTTTTTTATTTGTGTGATAAACATCTATTCACATTATATTTGGATCGGGAAGGAAGACACTTTTCATTCGTGTGATGAAGAACTATCCACATTACTTTTGGGTCTGTTGGTTGAGATGACGATAGAAGACATTATTTTATTTGTGTAATCAAGATCTATCCACACTCTCTTATCATTTTGGGTCGAAGTTCCTGAAAACCTTTGGCATCTATTATGGCCTCGCTCCTGCCCAACATTTCACTCAGCCGGTTGATTCTGGAAGAAGTGACTAAAGCGAGTGAGCCCCTGTTCCTTCAGCCCGCCACTAATTTTTTCCCTCCGTGCCACTTTGAGCAACTTTTAAGCTTTTTGGCTGTCGTAAACGACGTATACCTTGTTACAAATTGTTTCCCAAGAACTTTAGATCGAAAACACATAAGCTTTTGCGGTCCCGGGTGCTGTAGCTTGAACAAGCGTTCACGTTCGATCAGTAGAGTTAAGCAACGCTCTTTCTGGTCAGAACTTGGATGGGAGTTCCATGGCTGCTTCTCTCGGCGCCTCGTGATACGGCTGTCACGGAAACAGTTGGTCCCGGATGTCATAATAGCATCACGCTCTTTCTGGTCAGAACTTGGATGGCAGTTCCACGGCTGCTTCTCTCGGCGCCTCGTGATACGGCTGTCACGGAAACAGTTGGTCCCGGATGTCATAATAACATCATGACAGTCGTTAGTGGGGTTGTAAGTCCCCCAGCGACGCCTATAATTGGCCTAACGGCTGTTGGCTGAGTACCAAAATAAAATAAAAAATATAAATAATTGGAGCTAGTGTGTTTTTCACAGCACTGCTGTCCTGGGAAATTCTTTTCATTTAGCAATAGGGGTTGTAACTCATATATTCTACTAATTACTTGAAATACGCACATGAAAGAGATTTGATCTCCTTTTTGCGTTTTTACCTTCCACCACTGTTTCAGTAATTATCTTCAATAACCCATGGTGCTCCGGGATATGTTATACTATGCCTATAATTGGCCTAACGGCTGTTGGCTGAGTACCAAAATAAAATTTAAATTAAAAAAAAGTGTGTTATAGTGGATGTTTAACGAAGTATCACGATGCTGATAAATGATAACGACTGTTAGATGCTAACAAAATACAAATACAAATATCATTGTATATACATACAGGTGTGTTCACATACTGAGTATTTTTGGCAACCCCTCCGTATTGTCGGTATGTGAAAATAACTGTAATACCTTGTTATGTATTAATAGCCTAGGGTTTCTTCCCATTAGCCAATACATTATATTATATTTAAGGCCTGGTTTTTAATTTTCTTTTTGACCTGAGCTTCCCATCGGAGCTCTATCTTCATGCTATGTGAAAATAACTGTATACCGGGTGACAATGAGACAAGGGCCATTCTTATATCTTCTTTATTTATAAATCTATTTGGATAAAATTTTAATTGAAGACACGAGTACTAGACATAATT
Source organism: Agriotes lineatus (assembly GCA_940337035.1). NCBI lineage: Eukaryota > Metazoa > Arthropoda > Insecta > Coleoptera > Elateridae > Agriotes > Agriotes lineatus. The sequence continues at coordinate 17,299 of CALNHX010008030.1, forward strand.
TCTGAATAACCCATAGATATAGTCAAAATGGCCAACTTCCGGTTTCACCGGAAATGACATCAACTTTTTTTTTAATGAATTACCCTGTATATTTTATGTTCTCCGAAATCTACGAGTCAAATTACATATAGTAGTCTAGCGAAATTGTTATTTTTTCAAACCCAAACATATTTTTTCAAATTTAATTTTTTACCATAGAAGGCCGTGACTTGGAAAAATCTGTTCTAATTGACTCTAGAAACTCATAATAATAGCTAGTTTATCAATAAGGTCAATAAAAAACCCTTAATAAAAGAATAAAGTTTGCCAAACAAGTTTTTTAAGAATAATTCACTTTTTTTAAATGGTACCTATTCAGGGCCATCTTGCCATTAAATAGAAAATTTAGTAACCAATCTAACAATATGCATCATGCACTACTTTATCTTTATCTAAAATTGAAAATTAATTAATTAATTTTTTTAACATTTTTTGTAATGCCTAAGCAATTTGGCAACACTGTTGTATGTAATTTGAGTTGTAGATTCCAAAAAACATAAAATATATACCATGATCCATTTAAAAAATGAAAGTTAGTATTATTTCCGGTGAAACCGGAAGTCGGCCATTTTGATTACATTGGTGTGTCAAACCGAAATTATATATAGTATTCTTATATCAAATTTGATCCAAATTCATTCATAAGTAACAGAGATAGAGGCATGGCTCTGGTCTCATTGTTACCCGATATATCTAAATTATAAAAAACCAAACATTTAAAATTATTTTCGAGTGCATTCGATTTGACTTTACTTTAGGTCACACTTACTTATAGAAAAATTAATTAAAACATTTTTTAGACGAGGTAATTCGTCAAATTTGGACTTTGGCTTGATACTATATAGTGCTTGTAGAGGTTGCTGTAGGTTGGGCCTTCTGTTTCTACTCTTTTTAACATAAATGTGACGTTAGCGTCAACCTAAATTAATTTTAGACCACCAAAGTGCGTTGAAATTTGAACGCCGATAATTTCGTTACATTTGGTCCTACTAATCTACAACAACGAACAAACGAAGCTGGTGCTCTGCTTTAGCAGACCAAGGTTCAATTCTGTGAGCCGACAAGCGTTCGCGTTGTTTACTAAATTTTAAAGTAGAAGTCGGCTTCTCAAGCTGTATAAACTGTTAGTGTACGTTCCCACTGCACGCTATGCGATGCTATGCTATGCAATGCGAGACGATGCTATGAAAACAAACATGCAAGAACTTGTCAGAGTGTTCTCGCTGCGCGCTATGAACAGCTATGCGGTGCGGTGCTAGTAGCAGCGTTTAGTTGCGACTGCTTGAAATTCAAACAAGTTTGATTTTATCGCACCAAATCGCTCAAACTTGTCAGTTTTCAGTATATGTGCTACCGTGATGGACGTGGAAAAACTAATTGATGCCATTCGAGCTCGTGCTCCTTTATGGGATCAACGATCAAAACTGTACCATAATAGAGATGTAACTAATAAATTGTGGGAGGAAGTATCTCAGGAATTGAAATTATCAAGTAAGTAGACAATGTATTCATTTATTTTTGTATTTATTTGTAAACAAATTTAGTTTGGTCTAGATAGGATTATTATTCAGGTAGTTTTTAAGTGTGTCACGTAATTGATATGCTTCATTTGTTGCTCTGTTATAAGTCCTTGATATTGAACGATTGGAGTGGACTGCAGTATCATCATTTTCATTGCTTGTAAGATTATGAGTCATGCCTTCACGATCAATAATAATTATATTGTGAAGTAAACATGTACATTTCACAATTGCTTCTGCCGTTGGAAGCTTTGTTTCTATGGCCTTTCCTAATATTCTCCATTTTGCTACAAGTATGCCAAAAGCACATTCGACACATCGTCTGGCTCGGGAAAGACGACAATTGAAATAATATGTGTCTGCTGTCAACTGTCTTCGTGGATAAGGTCTCATTAGATATTTAGTTAAAGGATATGCTTCATCGCCAATCAGATAGAAAGGAAAAGATATATCAGTATTTGGAAGAGGCTTTTCTTGTGGTAAATTAAATTTATTATTGCGTAGGAGAGCGTAGGTGGCAGAAGAATTAAAAATACCACCATCGCTTTGTTTACCATATGCTCCCACTTCTACAATTATAAAGCGATAATCAGCATCTGCAACAGCCTGTAAAACAATGGAATAGAAGTTTTTGTAATTGTAGAACATAGACCCAGAATTCTCAGGACATTTCATTCTGATGTGTTTGCCGTCAATTGCACCTATGCAATTTGGCAAATTCCATTTTTCCCAATATTGAGCTGCCACTTGTGATAGGTCATCTTTAGTTGGTACGGACAAATGATTTTCTGCAAAAACTTCCCATATTGCAGATAAAACTTCTCGCACTATTTTCAATACAGTTGATGTTCCAATACGAAATGTAAATGCCAGTGTCCTGTAGCTTGCCCCAGTAGCCAAAAACCTGTAAAAGAATTATAGCACCTTTTGCTTTACCCCCGAACACTCAAAACGTAAAGGAGAGGTAAAGATGGATTTGTCTTACCAACGGTTATTAAAAACAATACTTGCTAAACCAGAATCCATTTTTAACACTTTCTTAAGTTTTGAGTATTCGGGGAGTTAAAATTGTATAATTACGTATTAATACGGGCAACCTAATTAAACGTTTTTATTTTGCAGAAGATGCTGTCAAAAAAAATGGAAGTCTTTGAGAGACGTATTTAGAACAGAGTTGAAAAAACTACCTAAACCGAAAAGCGGCGACGAAACTCCTTCTACATTCACTTCATCTTGGACCTTTTTCAACAATATGGTGTTCCTTAAAGATCAAATGAACCCCAGAAGACTTACAGGTTCGGTAACAGTTTCTGAAACTGAAATAGGCTATGATACAGACATGGAATCTCAAGCCCACACATTGTCTCAGACAGAAACAGAAGACTTCTACAATGAAGAAGAAACAGAGGAAGATACGTTTGAGCAATATTCAGACGATGTGGGCGAGAAAGGTGGGTCTACAATTGTTCAACAAGTAGTAGTAGAGGAAAACACTTTGCCGCCAAATATTCCAGGACCTTCTGGACGAACAAACTTTAAGGCACCTGTAACTAAACGGGTTGCCAAACGAAAACACGACTCTGATATGGATACATTTTTGCACTTAGAAAAAGAAAAACTTCAGTTATTGAAAACAAACGACCGTACGAATAATGACGACGATTATCATTTCCTAATGAGTTTCTTGCCGAGCATGAAGAAAATGACCTACTCAACTAAGATGCTGTTTCGTCTAAAAATGCAAGAGTTTTTATACAAATGCACTGTTTCCGATGTGATGCCTCAAGCACCCTTTGAATCACGATCTACTCCAAGCCCACTTATTTCACCTACACCTTCAACAACAACTTCAGAACATTCGTTAATAGACTATCAACACATGAGCGCTGAAAATAATTGGAACCCAATTGTTTCATACACAAATTTGACGGATATTTGAGAACCTGACAATATCGACAACATACTTCCCTAACGGCTTTATGATGTTAAGGTTAGAATCTTTATATAATATAATATGTTACATGCTGGATGAATAAAGAGCATACTTTTTATTCTATTATTACTTACCTCAATGTAACCACAAGTCTCTCCTTTACTCCTATTGGTTTCCTGAAGTTTGTTGCCCTTTTTTTCAATACTGGTGTTATGCCATTTAGGATATACCTGAAGGTATCTGATGACATTCGAAAATATTCGAAAAATTTCTGGGGATGTTTTCGAAGCTCCTTAAATAAGTGATGAAATTCACCAAATCTTGATCTGTTTCCGTATATTTCATGAACCCAGATATTTCTCTTTTTGAATCTGTTTTTCAGGAACATGTATTTTAAAGCAGAGGTTTCGGTCAAAAAATATTTAAGAAGATTATTTTTATACATTCTCATCACCAATCGCAACAAAACAGCAACGCCAAACTGAGTGCGGATGTGAACGCATCTGGCTGTTATAGCAAGCGTTGATAGCATAGTATGGTATCGCACTGCATAGCATAGCATCGCATAGCGTGCAGTGGAAACGTACACTTACGCTAGGAACCTTAACACTGCCGCAGTTCCGCATAATAAGAGCGACCCCGAGGGCGTCTCTTTTACTTCCAAAATTACATATAAAAGGCACCGGATGACCCATATTTGACTAAAATGGGCGGCTACATTTATTTTCAAAGCTCTGATTACGGAATTTGGAACAGAGCCTTTATTGCAACGGCCGGTGCAGCGCAGCTAAAATTAATACCCTAGTTCCAATCACCGTTACGTACATAGCGCCGTCCAAGACAACCCTAAATCGACTGCCTATCCGACTTGCAGTTCAAGATGCCGTCGCCTTCGCCAAAGAGTTCCTTTGTTTGTTATTATATGCAAATAATTTGTATAAATGTTTCTTATTTTAAGAGGCTTTACTCTATACATATAAGGAATAATATATGCTTGTTTATGCAGTTCTTCTTCTGCCTTCACTCGAATAATAAATCCAAGCCTTGGGTTCTGATCCTACACATAAGGGGCATGTACTTGAGGAAAGTAATAATTTGGCTATATTTCACTCTGTGAAGAGCAAAACAATTTACAAAGTCCAAAATATCACAATTCGAAATCTTGAATTAAACGCATTAGAATGGTTGAATAATTTAAAAGTGAAGTTATGGTCTGTTAATATAATGAAAGTCTCATACGAATTCTACAGGGTGATATGGGACGAAACTGCAATATTTGAGAGATGTGTTCAGGGGCTCAAAATAGACAACAAATGTCTGTTGTTGGAAAACATTAAAAATTATATGCTTACCTACCCGTTGCATTGCTCGAGAGGGTCCGTAGAAGGCTACTAAGGTGGCCGGACCTTAAGCTCCTGCATTATTGACTTTGACCTGCGTTTATAGCTCTTTCTTGTTTACTTTAATTCCCTGTGCATATTATTCAAATATTGCGGTTTTCTCTTCAATCACTTGTCTCAAAAACATGCAATTGGTTTTTCAACGTTAAAATTTATTACTTTTTTAAGAGATAATACTGAACTTCGAAGTTGAGGCTTTCCAACCCATTCTAAAGATTATTACTCGTATCGCTGCTAAACCTTTCAACAAGTGTGCTATGATCTTATTATCAGTTTTATCCAAAGAAGAAAGTCATTTAGGGTTACGGAGAAGTTTTGTGAGATGCCCAATTGCTCTGTCTCGTCTTTCAAGTATTTCTTCTTCAACTGTAGCTAAAAACTCATTACCTAATTCGCTATTTATTTAGTCATTTTCTTAAATTTAATATTAGGAAATGTTGCAATTGTTCAAGGTCTTGGGAATTAAAACAAAAATCGTTGCTTGAGAATTTCTTTAGAAAAATGGCTGTTCTCTACTATAAGACTATAATAAAGTTGTAAAAGGTCGAATTCAGATAGCACGTCCTTTACGGACGATGTCTCATTCCGTGTACGAGTAAGGTTATTTAACTCTCAATGATGACATTAATACTTATTTAATTTTAAATTACAGCTGTTCTTGTGAATGTAAGAATGATAAGACAGATATATGACTGTTCGCAATACGGAACACCAGTGGGTGTTCTGCCTTTCTCACAGACACTATTTATCCTACAACATCTAGAGATTAAAATCAGCTAATAAGATTTGTTTTTCTTTCAAACGTAAAATAAAATTTTGTCGTTTAAGTCAATTACATATAATTAAAAAATTCTTTATTTATTCATAATATCTAACGTTACGCTAAGACTTGGTTAGCTTCATCAGAGATAAAATAATGTAGGACATAAGGACAATTAAAATTTCGATCCTTACAAATGTTTTACTGTCATGGTTGAAATCTTTGAAAAGTTGGAATTAATTGTGTCCATAATTTTCTAATATTATTGCTTGAAATTCTTGGGGTGTTATGTTCCTTTTTGGTGAGTTCATTTCCGATCTTGGTGTTGTTCTCCTTTTCTGCCTTCCTCACAGACACTATCTATCCTACAACATCTAGAGATTAAAATCAGCTAATAAGATTTGTTTTTCTTTCAAACGTAAAATAAAATTTTGTCGTTTAAGTCAATTACATATAATTAAAAAATTCTTTATTTATTCATAATATCTAACGTTTCGCTAAGACTTGATTAGCTTCATCAGAGATAAAATAATTTTGTTAAAATAATGTAGGACATAAGGACAATTAAAATTTCGATCCTTACAAATGTTTTACTGTCATGGTTGAAACAGACAACACACCTGAAAAGGAGAACAACACCAAGATCGGAAATGAACTCACCAAAAAGGAACATAACACCCCAAGAATTTCAAGCAATAATATTAGAAAATTATGGACACAATTTATTCCAACTTTTCAAAGATTTCAACCATGACAGTAAAACATTTGTAAGGATCCAAATTTTAATTGTCCTTATGTCCTACATTATTTTAACAAAATTATTTTATCTCTGATGAAGCTAACCAAGTCTTAGCGAAACGTTAGATATTATGAATAAATAAAGAATTTTTAATTATATGTAATTGACTTAAACGACAAAATTTTATTTTACGTTTGAAAGAAAAACAAATCTTATTAGCTGATTTTAATCTCTAGATGTTGTAGGATAGATAGTGTCTGTGAGAAAGGCAGAACACCCACTGGTGTTCCGTATTGCGAACAGTCATATATCTGTCTTATCATTCTTACATTAATACTTATATTGTAATTGTTTCGTGTTAATTTCTCTTTTGAGTTTCTACGAAAAGAATAAATTTCCGTAAAAATTTAAAAATGGTGCACTATTTGTGCACATGTGTTGTAAAATAAAAATTTGCAGTACATGATGGCACCTCGATTGGAATTTTAAACTTTGATTTAGGAATGTAGTATTTGCACAGAAAATATTGTTTGAACCAAGAACCCGAGCTCTAGCAACTGTATATTGGATATGTTTTCTAAGTAACATTTATTATTCTCTAAATAAAACACATGCTGCACTCGTTCGGTATAGTTTTTATTGTTGTAAATATATCGATAGGTATTCAATTTTCTCTTTTAATATACTCATAATTTGAATTTGAATTAATAGCGTTATGTTTTTTCATTTTTACATTTACTAATTTGTTGTATCAGCAGCATTACATTGTAATTCTTTAATACTGTTTTACATACATTGCTCCAAATTGTGCATGCATAAGTAAGTATTGATGGGAAAATGTTGCGTGTTGCATTCATGAGTGTTGTTATTTATATGATATCCCCTGTGTAGTTTTGAATCAAAGTGAACTACTAAATATTTTACTGCTGCATCGTATTTCATTATTGTTTACTCTTCTTGTTGGGAGTTGAGTATAACGCTTCAAAGTGAACATTTCTGCTGCACATATGCCTGAATTGATTTTAATTTTCCATTTGTGAAACCGTTCACACGCTACATTAATTGAATTTTTAAAATGCAATGCTGCCATTTCCGCTGTAGTACTCTCTGCTATTATGGCTGTAACATCGGCAAACATTGTTGCTATTGAATTATTCATACTAGACAAATAAGTGAAACAGAGTCGGCCCCCATGAAGCACTCCGGCTGTGGTACCTACTGAATAAAGTTGAGCGAATCCTTATTAGTGTTAATGTCCTATTTCGCAAAAAAACGATTCGTTACTATGTAAGCTGGTATTTTTAATTTTATCATTTTTTACAGGAGCCTAGAATTGAATGAACGCGAGATACACAGAATAAAGTGGAAAGAGTGGTAATTAAGTGTCTGTGGTTTGTGCGAAATACGCAAGTATATGTTGAGCAAATAATGGTTCCACTAATAACTGTGTTAGGTTAGTATAGCTTTAGTATAGTTATTATTTTATGAGTTAATTATTTCCGCATTTGCATATTATATCAACGGCGTTAGTTAAAATTATCACCGATAGAGGGACCAACAATGATGAATTTCGTATTTTTAAAATTTGTGCCTAGAATGCATACCAACCCATATACCTGGTCCTCTTCCGGAAACCTACCATTCTTTTAACCACCCTCGAACTAAGACACGTGTAACCCGCGCTCGGAAAATGTGTGAAACAGCTAGCAGTCGATTTCTGTTGAAGACGAAATTGCTATAATTCCGTCGATCCCGCTCCTACTGTTTTCATCAGATTGGTAAGTCAAGGCAATTTATTATTTGTGTATTTATTATTTCTTGTTCTTGATCTATTAGATGATTAATTATATTTATTGTTGTACGCGCCGCAATCAAACTGACTTTATTTTCCTACCGACACTATTTTCAAAAACACAATGTTGTGTAGGTACGAGTGCTATTAAACGATATCTTATACACAAAGTTATCCACACGGGCTTTAAGAGCAAGTTACCACAAGATTGATCTAATGACAATCTAGCTTTAATTAATATATAGGTAGGTATCGTGGTTCTGAATTGAGGTTGGTCATGATTTATCATGCCTAAATTGGTGTTAGATATTTGTAATTTATTAATTGTTTCCAGGATTGTTTTGGTGCTGCCAAATTCTAAATTTTTATTAATATTATAAAAATAGGGTAGAAATGTATGGCTTGGATCTCTTTGAAAACGTTCCCCCTGCATATGGCAAATATTTTAGACCATTATGAACAACTTATTTCGACTCACTGGACGACACATGGGAACTCTTACGGTTGAAAATATTTCTCATGTTATTGTATCATAGGGGGACTCCGATACAGAATCAGAGGCTGATTGTAAATCAGATTTCTCTGATGAAGTAATGGAGGTGGAATAAATGATTTATTCTTTGGCATGCAAATTATTCCCTTAAGTGTGGGTTTGATTAAAGACATCTCAGTACCTTTACATATTCTTAAAATCGATCAAGTTTGCAGTATTTATCGAAACAGATACAATTTGGTAGGAAAGGCTACTTATCTATTTGTTAAACGGCTTAAAAACAGCCATATCTTGGTGGTCATGACGAAGTGCTTTTCGAAATAGACCATGTCTAAGTTGACGAGAAGAAACCCAATATTTTGCTCACACCGCAAAGAGTTTCTTCAGGGGATAAAAAATGACTTTAAAAAGGCACGGTAATTCCATAAGTCTACTACATCAAAGTTAAAATTATCTTAGGCAAAAGAAGAAAATCATGGTAACTCAACATATGCATCTCTTCAGAGCCCAAACTCTGATAGGGCAGCCGTGGTTTTTGGAACTTGTTATGGCGTCTCGTATCTTCCCGTACCGACACCTTCGAATTTCTGCGCGTTCTCGCTCTATTTTGAAATCGCTGACGAAGTCAGGGGTAAATTGCAACCTGTACCGGCACCTGTTGATCGCAGGTTGCGCCTCGCTGACCCCTTACGAATTTCAGTCTTTAGTTTTTTTCGGAAAGTAAGTCTTGCGTGGGCGTTTTCTGCGCACATGACGTAAGTCGGCTTATCGTCTTTTTATTCCTTTACCGGAGGCCTATTGTCTGATGTTAGATTGTCTACGTGATCAAAGTCACGTATGATTGTTGCTCAACTTGATGTAACTCGGACATTTCTGTATGAGTTAGAGAGAGAGAGAGAGAGAGCGAGAGTAAATCCGTTAGCACCCGCACTTTTTGGCGTGGCGTTGACAGATTTATTTTCGACTTCACGCTGTTAACACATCGAAATAGATAGTTGGTGTTGGTAAAAACCCTTGTTCGAGGGGTGCGTACTTAATTGCTTATCACTCACGTTGAAACAGTGCATTTGCGTGCAAATAATACGTTATTTTGAGGGAACTTCATGTGAGAGTTGTGCCCGAGCTAATATACAAGGTGGGTCAGCGTTGAATCGTCAAAGCGTTCCGTTCCCAATACTTGCACAGCAAGGATTCTTTTACGCGTCAGCCCTTATGAATTTGGAGGCGATCTCCTTTGATCCCGTTTCTCGCCAGAAGACGAAACCAGCTCCATGGTGAGATATTGCATTTGCCGTATTCAACAACCGCATTTCCGGACACTAACGCCAGGTATTGTAAAACGATTTCTTTTTATAGTGATTATACCTAAAGTGAAAGGTTCAGATTGTGTATCGTTTGTGCATTGCGTAATTTCTTGTGAAAACTGTGTCGCGTGTTTTAAGTTTAGGGAAGCTTTAGCTATTCTAAATGCATGACCTAAATTAATCACCCCGAATCTATTTACCGCTGTGGATCTTTAACACAGTGGGTTGTTACTTTTCTTTATTGTTATTATTTAGATAATTTGTTCATCACTAAATGTTTACTAACCCCTACATAGTGTAACGATGCCCGCTGCTAAAACGGGTTTTAGTAAACAAAAATAATAAATATGGCAAATCACCACAATTTTCAAATGAAACAGAATAGTTTTAATAAAAGAATTCAATATTGTGTCAATCTCAGGTCGTCTTAAAATGATGTTATAACTAACTTGCACAATAAATGGTTTATTGCTCTTTCTATATTATTCATTTGCAATCAATAAAATAATCGGTCTAGCATAGGAAAAACTCTTTTCCAAAGTGGTAGGTTCAACACTCGGTATTACAATTACTTTCGAGTAGGGCCTATTAACTTGTATGGCACTTGCTCAAATTGGCATCTGACAACTTTAACCTTAAAATTGACTGTACACAAAGATGATCTGCTGGTACAAGAAAATAGAGTAATTGAATTCAAACAACAACAAATTGAAAAAAGGCCTCGGGTAAATGCAATGCAAATCATCTGACGTAATTTTCGGCTAACCTGTTTTCGTTTCAGTGACGTAGAGACGCCTAAAGCTGCATTTGTTTAGCTTCCTGCAATTCTAAAAATCTCTGGTTCAAATCACAAAATCAGAGGACGCTACCTCGATTATAAATCCCTGGCTGAATCTATGCAGCTGGATCCACGTGTACGACCTCATACGATATTTCTTCTTGATGAAACCCAAAGCTAGTGAGCCTTCGGCAACTCATTGCCTGTGAAATTTACCTTGCAAAGTCGGCTTGGTAGACCGTATTCACACAATCAAAGGCCGCCACCGCAATTACAAACTGTGTGACGGCTTCCGGCTTCAAATTCCTGCACCTAGGCACTCAGAAAGGCATACTCCAAACGTAGCACATAAAAATTTTCACTGGGATGTGACAGTTTCCGTGGCGCCCGTTTGTTTTTCTTAGTTTGTTTGGCGTAATGAACATCCCTAGTGACATCGACTAGCCCTAAGCTGTGTCGTGTCGAAACGAACCCCCTCCCGCTGAGTTTTTAGCCGGCCAACAGCCTGTGGAGGCGCAATTAGGGTGAGCTTTGTTTTTTTGTTCAGTCAAGTGTCTTAACGACCAGTCTAAACCGTAACAACTTTCCATGAAACTATTTATATGGTACCTATGTAACTTGGAAGTGCTTATACAGATTGGTGGTAGATAATGCGAATATACAAAATCAAATAAGCTAGAATACAGTTTATGGTTTTGTATGCCTTAGACAGATATAAACTAATATGCAATTAACAGTAGTAGTATGGGCAGAATCAAGTTGATTTGTTTTTAGAAAACATTAAATTTTAAAATGCTAGATTTCATGTTATATTTATCTATTTCTGTCTAACGCATACAATACCCACAAACTGTATTGTAGCTCATTTGACTGCTTATGTTTACACTATCCACGTCCAATATGTATGAAAAAAACAATTATCAGACATTGCTAAAAGAATCATAAGTTGGTTTTAAATTGCTGGTGTCACTCTAAAGTGCTGTTGAAATCACCAGTCTTTACATACATAATAACTTATTTCAGCAAGCTTTATTTAATTATTCTCTTTTCAGTATTGATGGTATTGCAATTATCTTTCAGTGGATATATGAGTGAATTTATTATATTTATATACACAGATTAATAATTGTAATAGATGCTATGCAGATTTCTTTAAAATAAAGGGTACGAAGACAGTATACTCAACTGCATATTTCAATAGTCCGTGTAGATATAACTTTTCAGCGTATTTCAGGTAATTACTAATTAGGGTTACATATCATACATTTTGTTTTTCAGAAGCGTTTTAATCCAGTCTTTTATGTACAATTAACCTTTTCATAATTATCTCTGCTACTTCTAAGTGGAAGTCCTCTGCTACAGATAAGGGATGAACTCCTACAGCTTCATTGCAACTATAATGAAATATAGTCTAGAGATTTTTTTATCTTTGGCAGTCGTTTATCTGCAACACGTATTGAGTGAAGACATACATAAATACTGTGAAATAAGTAACATGTACCTATCCTAGTTTAGTCTTTGCATGTTGAATGTTTGGCAGTCAAATCCACAAGAAAATTTATTTTAACACTGGTAATGCAATAAAATTGACAAATATCCTGTTTAATACTTAATTTTCCCCTCATGAGCATTATATAAGTGTAAGTAGTTTTGAACGAGAGTTAATTTATACAAAACTGTTTGAACCAATAAAGAAGATTGCGGTAGCAATTATACTGAGAGGAACATTATTTACTATTCTCGCCTTTAATTTCTTAATGGAAAGAATTACGTGGAAGTGTTTATTTTAAATGTGGATGGGATGAGGCGGCGAGATAAAATTTTTTTTTTAAATACTTTCAAACAAAATCGCCGGGTTAAAATCCCACGGTTACAGAAGCATACTTGAGATCGCAGTGGCGTCGGCACTATATTTTCGTGGTCGATGTAGTAATCGAGGATCGAACCTAGATTTTTTAGCCTAGAACCAGAGGTTGTATCTGTGAGCTATTTCCAATTATCAAGTATAAGACATAGGTTGTTACGCCATCATTCGTTTTTTAATTGTATCAACCGTACGTCCACTGAAACTTCCAAAGAAACAACATTTTCAATGACAATTCAATTGTTCTTTCTGTTTGCGGTCATTTAAAGAAATAAACAGTAAAACATTTTTACTGTAGTCTCTTAGTCTGTTGCAACTTGAATAATATTATTTCGACAGGAAGTGTACGAAGTATTAAAATTCCCTCAAATCGTGCCAACCGACTAATGAACTCACTATACCAAATCTCCCCCTCGGCTGTGCGAATCTTTTGGTGAAGACCCCAGCCCACTAGACCCCTCCCTCGTATTGGGGGGTGCCTAAACGTGCTGTGCGGTGTACGTATGTTAGTATGCGTACACGATTTCGGTCGTCAGGAACCTGCCTGAAGTCTTGGATGGTTTTCATACAATAATTTCCCAGAAAATGAAGGCAACATAAAAAAAATGCAGTTCTTTTTTTATAAATAACTGGTTCATAACATTTCATTGTACTACCGAAACGGAGTGATGCTGAGTGTCGAAGTGTTATTGGAATGATTCGAAGGGCGCTTTTCTTGGGTGGGGGTACCGTATATTTTTGAAACAAATGAAACTGAAGGAGCGAACAGAAAACAGTTTGGACTAACTTCTGGCTTACTGGTTAATAGCAATTTTTAAAGAAGTTGCAATGTTTGCAGTGAAGCTGCTGTGTTTTCGTCCGTCGACAGGTAATGGTTTACGACTACAGATTTTGGGGCATTTTAATTTATGAACCACAAACCCTATACAGTGGCTAATAAAAATGGGGTCCATAAATATATAATATGCATGGGCTAGAGTCGTATCAAGCAACCCTTCAAAGGAATCACCACCTAAATCCCGTGTCACCTACAGGCACACTTTCCCAGAATTTATAAGTAAAATAAAAATGATTATCAGTGGGAAGCGGCTAAGTGTCCGTAAAATTTTATGCGCCGCATATAAATTTCCGCCGCAAGTGCTTTGAAATTGAAAATATTCATACTTTCATTTCGCGCAAATAAACGAGATGTGTGGAGCGGTAACGGTAATATTCGGCGAACGCAAAGCCATAGTTGAGCCTTAATTTGCATCCACATTACTTCGGAATTCGCGCTAATAATTCGCCGGGGATTTGCATCGCCCATCGAAAAAGTGCAGGGAACTCCATTAATTAAGCGCTGTTTGAATACTTACGTTAATTGCTGTTCTCGATATAAAAAACGCCACTTCTGCTTTGCATAAGGCGTCGAATTGCTGAAACAAACAGCCGGATAAGTGCCAGTGCTCCGCAGGGTGTAATTCATGAGCGGTCGAATTTTTCAGGCGTCTGAAATTTTAAATATGCAGGCGGCCGGAATTCAATTAAATTCGGAAATTCCATTTAGCTCCTTGTAACGCGGCTCCGATTCGTCTTTTGCAACAATGCGAAATCCAAGCACACAAAACACATTAATCTAGCCATTCGGATACGGAAAAATGACGAATCGGGCTTCAGCTCCGAGCCGGCAAAGTTTGTCACTGTCGGATCGCTTATTAAACTCTAAATTAGCCAATTAAAGCCAAAGCCTGGAAACGCGAGTTTTTACGGCCCGAATTGGGATAATTGCCTCGTAAAGCGATTCAGGTGTGAAAAGTAATTAAACACTCACTCTATTTACGTGGTCTCTCAAGACGTTCGAGTACACCATGGCGACTGCTTCTAGGGCCATGAACGTGATGAAACCAATTATCCAAGGTATCACAAGAGATATATTTTCCTGGAACAAACACAGTGTTAAAAACGACGCCCTTGCTTATCCTGCAAAATTAGTGGCCTTTTCATAAACCGCTGCAGATATTCCTAGAGGACTACATCTGATGTTATAAATTGTTCGAATATGGCGATAACGTTTTTGAACAATGTAAAATTGCGTAATTAAGAAAGAAAACGGGGACGCGCCCCCGTTGGATATTATCTCTAACGGCTGTATTGCATGTCTCCTGTACACGTCTAGGACAGTTTCATTAAATTATTACAGTTAATACGCACAGAAGCTAACTATAACTAATATTAACGTGTTAATGAAGCGTTATTATGAAATATGAAGCGCATTTTCATTTCTCACTGCTGGAATCTAATTTGGAAAACGTGCTGCCTCTGCGCCAACGAGTCTTCCTTAAATTGGATTTCTGGTTTAACTAAAGCGAGTGTCGTAAAAAGAAAGGGATAATGCCAAGACATTTATATTAAGCATGCTCATTATAAACTACCATCCATAACTTGTATCTAAATATACTAACGGTTCTACGAGACTCAGTTTTCCTGTAAAATAGTATTACAATAAAAATTAGTGAATGAATCGGAAGAATTAAAACACATATTTTTAATCAGAGTTGCTGTCGTAGACGTGGTGCTCATATATTCTTGGAAAATGTGTTTCCTGTGGTGGTTTTCCGTTGTCTTTCGCAGAGTTACCTAATAGAGTTGTTAGCCGCTGAACGCTACAAACCGCAGTAGCGATAAAATAGACTGATAACAATCGTGGAATACTTCAATGTGAGCCGAAATCGAGAGCTGTAAATACCTAAAACAGTCGCGTAACCATAAGCGTTCGACGTGCGGTGTAGGCTACTCCGTAGGAGGGAGAGGGTTAACACTAAATTGATCAAAACCAAATATGGGAGCTAACAACTTGTTTATCCAACATGGCGCAAATATAAGTTAGAAGATTTTCTGGTGGTATAATAATCGCAACTTACAATGTAGGGGAGATTCCAAAATTACACCTCTCATACGCAGGCTCTTTGCTAAGCTAAAACCTATTATAGTAAGAATAAAACATCAATGTGGTGCAATCGAAGTAATGTTTATTTTCATTACAAATAACGTATATATTGTAATGAACAATGGGTTGCTGTTATTATTATTGAGCAATAATAAAGTATAAATATAATTTTTATGCTCAACACACATTAAACAATAATATTTTTATTGTTGTAGCTACCAAAAAATCCAGCTATTGCACTCTTTATTTATTGTTTATTTAATCAGCCGCATGTCATGGCGTTCTTATAAATTTAATAGTAAATGTACTTTTACAATTGATAACTGTAGGTCTCAACAGATTGGGTCGCTATAAAAATTGGTCCTATGATAACTTTGTTAAACAGTATTAAATCAAATTCAAATTACAGATATTCGATATCAATATAACCTCAAATTAAATTCATATGCTTGCCCTAGTATAAAGACTTTCACAGACATATACGTCTACACATACTCGAATTTAATCTGTCATAATTAGGTAAGAAAAACGATCTACATATTTATCGATCATGTAACTATATTGTAACGACCTTGGGGTCAGGCCGTTGTCTATATATGACTCAGCGCCGCGTGCGACGCGTGAGTGAGCGTTCCAGAACATTCCAAAACGACCTTGCGCGCGAACACGTCAGGGTCGCTGGATTAATCGAGCAAGGTTTGGACGTTTCTAGGATGACTCACCCGGCGTGCATATAAACCGGTGCAGTGGGAAAAATTGTCAGTTCTCATTGAGTTCTCATCAGATTCGAAGCGCGAGTGATATAAACGAACCGTGTGTATATAACCCTAGTGAAATAAATAACAAATAAATATAAGCATATAAATCCTTAATGTTTAAGTCGTGAATAAATAGCCACATAAATTAGTTGATGTTTAATCCAACGCATATAAATAAATAGTGTATCGTTGTTAGAAATAGTTCGTAGTTTAAGTAATTTGTGTTTTGCCTTGATAATTCTTATATTTGTAAATAGTCGTAATTAATCGTGTAAATAAATGTTTAATACAAGAAGCGTCGTATAATTTTTAAATAGCCCGAACGATAAAAACGTAACAATATCAAACCTTTTAGATTATTTGACAACTGTAGCTATCAATTCCAGTCTCCTGGATTCTCGTCACACTGATGACAGCAGTATTTCTGCATCCAAACAAAACAAAACACACCAAGGCCCCTGTCAGTTATTGCAAGTGTTTGTCACCAAAGGTGGTGCACTCCGAGACCCAAATGTTTACGGCAGCAACAATGCTTTTTCTGGTAGCTACAGGGTGCTCCAAACTAACTCTTATTGACGTCTTCAACTCGGATAGTACCCCAAACAACGCCAAATTACTAGCATAAGCACTCAAATCTACTCAAGCCCTTGCCAATGGCACCCAACACAATAACGTAACGATTATGGGCAATATTAAATTTAATTATTGGTACTTTCTCCACAAAACTTGGGACCCAAAACCAAATTTGTTGATGGTGCCCCAGAAAAGAACTCATTATAGTTTATTTATCTTCTAGGTACATAATTTTAACTTATTTTTCATATCTACAAACTTGATTTCTATCATTAATAACTCTCATATTCTGACAGTTCACACGAAGCACCTTTTCCGATTACAATATCAGTCCACACATGTTCCACCTCCGAATCAATTATAACCTTTGCAGTTTGCTCAACTTTAGATTATTTGCTATCTGCATATATTGACAAGCGGTTTTGAGAAAATCTCTTACTATCATAATGTATTGCAATTCGATACAAAATTTAAAACATTGCCTTAATACTGTAGATACATCTTTTAAAGGCCACATCATAGTTGATTATCATTAAACCATAATTTATTGGCATATTTAAGTTAATGAAGTATAAAATCATCTTGCATTAATACAATACTAATCTGTAAGCATTAATTTTTAGAGCATGACATGTCAAACGCATCTAGTTTCATTTACTAGTGTAGCTTCAAAACTGATTATTATAACATATCAATTCTTGTTTTTTATTCAACAAGTTCTTTGTATTAGGCAATATTAAATATTAACGATTAAATTATAGTCAATTCAGTTTTTCTAGTTTAAATAAATTATTTAATGTTTCAACTGACATTACTAAACACAACATCATAGCAATATGTAAAAATGCAGTTCTTCATACCTGAACAAGATAATGAATCTATTATGTTTACACGTAAATAATTAAGGTAAACCTCATACAACATCTGTGACGTGTACACCCTTCGTTCAGACAATAACGTATATAATTTATACTTTCAAATGTAAGTTAACATAGCGATGGATACGCAGGATATACACATAGAAATCACTATCGTCAGTTGATATACTTATTTGCGCCGATTGCGGCAAAAATGATCATTCAAAATAAAAGATAAGTAGTTTGTCTGTTAAATCCAGCATCAATCGAGTAAACCAGCTTCAATCTCGCATGGGTTCTGATGGAACTAACCTAAGTAAATGGGGTAGACTACACAAGCAAGGTCATATCTGATTCGTAATCGCAACCAAATCCATAAACTGAAAAAAGTTCAGATGCCCAAGTTATAAATTTTCAAAATCCATCCACAAAGAAAAGGCAGGCCTTCAGGAGTAGTCCAGAAAACTTTCTATACAAAATTCCGCAAAGCTTCAACCATGAATATATGAAAATAGAACAATATACAAATCTGTAACATCAAAAAGAGAAAGCCCTAAAACAATAAGTTGTCATTAGCGGACAGATAAGAACTGCTGAAAAAACTCCGCAGTTCTGACGTAAATCGGCTCAACGTTCTCTCCCAAATACTTGGAGGCATAATCAAAAGCTACAGAGCTATGAAGAACCATCTAGAATGGAATTAAACTGTGTAAAGCCAAATTTCCGATACATGCCTTTACGGACTGACTTACCAAAAACTACAGTTTCCATTTACTTCTGCTAACACGGTGTCTTTCCCAAATCTCACCACTATCCACTATTTTGGAAAAACTAAAGAGAAACCGTAAGCATGCCAATCTTCAAAATCCCTTTTTAAAGAGAATTGGTTGATTTTTAATTCGTCCCGGTTCACATGGCAACCACAAGAAAGCCGGACGGAAGTGACTACACGACTGTACCAACGCTCACGGCGATCCAACTTTGAGAAGCAGGTTATAGCCACTATAATGTCCGTAATAAATAGTCAAACAGATTTACATAAGTGGTACGATAGGTACCACCCAAACTACCAACGTCATATTATCATATACCTAACATTCAAAACGTCAAAAGTCGGCATTCAATCTGGAAGGAAAATTTTGAGCTCCCAGAGCTAATTAGTCCAACCTAACTCTTTCAGACAGGTCCTCGCGTAACCAAGAAACGTCACATAACCATAATAGGTCCGTAAATATCTTTAGAGAATTAGAGGCCAACTCAAATATGCATAGCCGAAGCTAGGCCCAACACTCTATCTAAGGTGCTCATCTGTTACAAGCTGGTTATTGACGTTCAGATAATGAAGCAAGTTATGTCGTTCAACTTGCACCCTTACATCAAGTTCCCGGAACATCATGTAAATGTTAACAAAGCATTGCTGGTGTCAAGAAGCATCCGCAATAATATTGGAAGCAACAAACACATATCGGTTTAAACAAAATCACCTTGACAGTCGAATCACCAAAAGACGAAGTTAGATAGGTATGGAAAAGGATAGGGTGTTGTTTTCAATCAAACGCAGACGATCATTTGATTACCATCCAAACCATTAACAAGAGTTGTTAGCGTTAGCGTTCCAAGATGGGGTTCAGTTAGACGAAAACAGGATTTAACTAGCTCATGCAAAGAATTACATAACTCAGGAGCGGTGATCAGCTCAAACATACAGCAATTTGTGAGTAGATAATTAAATACTGGTTACTCAAGCAAAGGTTGTGCAACATTATTGACTGTTATACAGTATTGCTTTAGATATTTATCTGCTTTGGTGTCATTAATACTGAAAGATTGAAACGTGCTTTATTAAAGAACTGTTTTTGAATTGTTCTTCTTTTCTAAGAAACACTTTGAAACAGCCTACCTTTGCCTCAGTCGAAACGGGCATATGGTCCTCTCTTTCTGGAGTGTTTATTTTCATGGTTACGTTTATATTCAACTTGTATTTGATCCTTGTAATTTAGCATAGCCGAAAGGGCGAGCCAACCCTTTGCATGTGTATATCCAGCGGCTCTTGTGAGTGCAGCGATAAACACGACTTAGAAGCTTGTTCGCGGAACGAGGAGAGTTCCAACTTTAACATCTTTTGCTGGAAACAATTCATTAACCCGCGGGACTTGCTCAAAGCTACACGTAAGTGAACAGCTCCGAGTCCATTATGAAATCGCCCTGCAGCGAAATAGAAGCGGCGATGTGATGATCGCCTAGCAGCGATTACGCTAGAAAGCAGTTAGGAAATCGCGCAGTAAATAATTTGTTGCCTAAAAGTTTGTATGAATCAAACCAGTTTTTACACTTTCAGTAAGCGTCTTTTTCATCATGTACCGGGCGAGTACACCATTTGCAAAGGAGGCACGTATATCCGACATTTTTCGCATTGTGTGTGGTGAATTTCCAAGTGTCTTTTCATTCAAGGTTTGGATAATTCAATCCAGTGTAAGCCTAGTATGCAACGTAGCAGTCCGCATACTTCGAGGATCATAAGGTAACTTGCTACAAGAAATGTTGCGGTTTATTTCGATAAGCAATCGCTTCTAGTTGTGGTGTGAAATTCGCGTGAGTTATAAATGTGCATAGCTACGCGAATTGTAATGGACTTTTATGCATGTAATGGCGAAAAGGGCTGACTTAAGTCAATATGGGTTTCAGACATTTTAACGTTTGCGCTTTTAAAGACAGTTATTATGACATTCTGTTTTACTGTTGTTGTTTGCATGTTTTATACATACATGTGAGTACTCTCGAGCCATATCGCATGTAGGTTGTTCTAGGAGTTAATCCTATTTTAATTGTTTTTGTTTATGATTGCTTGCCTTAAAGTTCATATATTTATTTAAACCAATTGGCTTTTCTTATGCATGTTTTCTAAGTCAGTTTCATCTTGAGAATACAGGGTCAAGCCAGATTTCTCTTTTTTGGCAAATAGTGATCGCGTGCAACTACGACTGGAGTATTTAAATGAGTTTCATGTACACTGAGCTAGCAAGAAAAATACGATGTTGTTGATTATTGTTATGTTTATTTTAACAAAGTAGAAAAAACTGGTTTCATAAGACCTGTTTTCGCACATTCCTTTCAGAAAACCGTTCTCTTCTTCACTCGTTTTCTGAACTTGGACGTGTGCGACAAAATCAAGTCATACGCTTGTGTTTTAATATACTATTAATGGCAATGCGTTCATTTATTGATGCTTCCTATTAGTGATTTAGGTGAAATAAATAATTAATTCCTCAGTTCTGTGTTATATAATGTGATCCTCGAAGAGTTAAATTCGTTGATATATAAAAGGGGTCTAAGAAACGGGTAGAGAGAGATTTTGAAATTTTTGATAGCGTATGCCCTGTATAATATGGTTTCGTTCCCTAATATAAACAGAGCTTTACAATAATTGAATTATGCTTTAAAATTATAAACCACTACTGGTAATCAATCACAGACAATTAAACAACATGTAACACTTTATTATAAATTGAAGGTCAAACAAGGTTAAACTTGAGAACCCCAAGTGCTACAAGCTACGTCCTGCGGAATTTAAACCAAATGTTTAAGTATTATTGACCTGTTTTTTAGACAACTGGTAGAAACACGCAATTGATAAAAGAACCATGAAAGAAATAGAAACAATTAATAAGTCAAACCAGCAATAGAATGCTAAAATGATCAGCTACAGATACAACATATTTCACTTTTAAGGATTTCTGAAGAGGCTTAGAGACAATTAAAATTTAAAAGAATGGTGAATCATTGAATGAAAATATTTTTAAATAAGAGTCAACTAACAATTTTAGAAGATAAATTGTAGACTATAAAATTGTCTCTCCAAGCAATTATAAAAACTTCGTTAAAACTGTAATTAAACCGTCTGAAGGATCTGTTCTACAAACGATGTAATCCAATTTCGTAAGGTAATTATCTATGTTAACTAAGTTCAGAAATACGACTTACTTCGGCTCGTTCGTGCAGTGGAACCGTCTGTAAGTTCCGTCATCTAATTTAAATTTATGCTTAAATCGTCAATACGATGAAAACTGCAGGATGTTGCACTAGCAACCGAGAAACTTGCTGCGTAACGCTATTGAAAACACGAATGCATGATTGAAACATATAGTCGTTGAGGACCTTTACAAAAAATAATTTACTTTACTTATACAATTTTAACATTAAGTAACTACATTGTAAAAATTATGATGAAGTCATCTAGGCTTCAAAATTATTTTAGTAATATTTTGATATATATGAAGTTACTCAAAAGTAATTAATAAATCACTTTTTATATACCTATCTCATTTGCTAAACCCGAATTGGGGAATTGTAGTGGAGTCGATACTAGATTTCTGAGATCCTTGAAAAGACTCACCATTGAACCTATATTTTCTGGTTTGGAACCAGAAGTTCTACCGCACCTTGCTACAAAATAAAAATTCTGGTGTGATACACTCACACAACTTCCCTGCTCCCCAGTGTCTTATAATTAGCCAAAGATTTGATTTTTAATTATTCAGCATTTGTCAAAAATTTCTACAAAAACGGTACAAAATACAGCGTTAGTTCAAAAGAAAAATTTTCTCTAAAATTTTAAGCTGAGTTCAAAAATTTAATTGTAAAAGGAAGTAAAAACCCAACTGAAGACCGAGCAGCAAAAATAATAATTAGGAAGAATATAGGTAAAGCAAATCCAAAGAACAATAGAACGGAAATTAGATAAAAAATAAGATGGACATAATCCTTATAAGCGAATAAGGGAAGTAAGTGTACAATTTCGCAATATTTTAAGATTAAGCAATAATACGAGTGTACCTATTGTGATCATAGAATAACAACTACTTATTGAAGTGGAAGAGGTACATCCAGAACATGTTTAGAGATCAATGATAACAACTGAGATGTACTTGTTGGGAAAATACTAGCAGTAATATTGGTAGTTCAAGTTATCAGTCAACCAAAAAACTTAATAAGGCCACTGGATCTGACACAATTCCTGTAGAACGTATAAAATTAATAAATGGACACAAGTTGTAAATTGTCGTCGATCTTTTTACTGTAATTTATGATAAATGCGAAATCCTGGAGAGTGGCTGAAATCAAAAATCATCGTACTTCCTACAGTGAGTAATCCAAAACGCTGAGAATATTATCGAACTATCAGTGTGACAAATAATATACTGAATATAATCCTTAGGATAATTCATGGCCGAATTTAAGAAAAATGCGATAATAAACCTTCATAATGGGCTTGATCAGGAGGTAAGCAAAAGGGCACGTTAACTCAATGTTTAAACCACGGCAGAGATGAAACTATTCTGAGATCGTTGTTGTCAAACCTGTAATATTTCAAATTTGTAAACTTTTGCTCTGTTCAGGTTAAATTTAGCAGAATTACCTTTTCTCAATTACTTGCCCTTAATGGGCAGTCAGTAAGCCAAGAGTGCTATTTATTGTTGAGTGAAAATAAAATAAAAATAGCCTCAATAACATACATATATTCGTCTCGATATTGGTCTCTATAAATAAAACTGAAAGCCTCTTAAAATAAAGTCAATTATACAAATTTATGTACAAAACAACTAAATAGCAGCATTCTCGTTTGGGAAACTTGAAAGAGCTTGGGCTGATCGTTCGTAATGTACATCCTGGACAGCACTGTATACGTGGCGGAGAACTCTGGAATTATAATTTATTAATTGCAAATAGCTCCATTTGTAAAATAATACGGGACCGGTCGGTACTTTTTATATAGCAATTTAAAGGTTCCTCCCATTGTACTGTTGTGTGTCAGTAATTAGGTTTGCCGTGTGTCAATTTACACCGCTATAGAGGCCTTGTCCAAGGCGGCGTTTTACCTCAAATGGAGTTCGGTCAACGACGCGAACACTTCGCTGTCTTGTGTTATAGGACCTTTAGCTGTGCTTTTCGGTTTGCGGTAGAATGCTAAGGTTCGCCTGTAGGACTGCAGGAGGCTTCCTTGATAGATAAGCCGGTTTCGTGATTATTTATAGCCCAAAGATACCGACGTAGAACGGAGTAACACGCCGTGGGCGTGGGACCGCTGTCCAGGTTTTAAGATCGGTCCGGGGCGACAGGCCAGTTGTGGCGGGCAGTGCTGACGTGGGACTTCCAAACTCTTAGATGTTTTTATCGTAGTCGAAGAGGACCGACTCATCTCAAGGAGCTTAGGTATCGGTTTTAAAGAATCAAATTATGCCATCGAGGAATCGGTCTGGCTCAAAACGACAATTTTAGATGGTAGGTTCGCCACTGAAGAATCAGCTTGGCTCAGAAGAATTGCTGGGAAAGCAGGTTGAGGAGGGTTTTCTAGAAAAAGACTCTGAACTTGAAACTTACCAACAGGCAACTAGTCTAGCAGACGGTTCAGGTGGGCAGAACTCCGGGTTGCGCTGCAGTTGTTAGGGTTTAAGCCTCTTTAGGGTGTGAAGCTGAAGAGCAGGACGTAAGTGCGTTTTACGGCTAAGCATTTCGCTTATATACTGTGTTGGCCGAAATTGGCTTCGTTCAAATTCAGACACATTAATTGTATTATACCTTCAATTTAAGCTGACGCTAATGTCACATATCAACCAACCAGGTTGCATTAAGTTAAACCTTCGGTGACAGATCTCTCTCTTCTGGTTTAATCCTACGTAAGGGTGTAGTGACATCATGTTACAAGCTTTTTGATGGCTTGCCTCCAAGATTTTCTGTTCTGGGCGTGATGGGCTGCTTCCTGTAAGCTCTCCCCGGTCAGGTTCTTTAGTTGATCCACCCATCGGGATGGTGAACGTCCCCTTGGTCTTCGGCCGTCGACTTTTCCCTCAATAATGAGCTTTTCCATTGCCTCTGGTCTCCTGGCAATATGTCCGAAGTATTTGAGAAACTGTTGGTTCACAGAGATCGACAGTCTTGACAGATATCAAGCTCGAAAACAAGTAAAAATAGGTTTTCAGAGCAAAAACCAAATAATCTACCCCTATGGAATGAAATTGCGACTTACAGGAAGAACTCAGGATAAAGATTCTTAAGTGCTAGATGATTGCAGTGGTGATGTACCTAAGATATAAAAGCGTGAAGATTGTCTGACAAACTCTGCAAAAAATACTAACTTTGAAATACGGGCTGCCAACCTCTTGGGTAGACAGGATCGAAAATGAAGAGGTATTGCGGAGGAGCAACACCTAACTAGATGTTCTGTACATCGGTGACTTCCAACGGAGACCAAGACGATCTGTAAGGAGCCACAGGGAGAAAAATTAAAATGGGGCCGCAGCAGTCCTTAAGTGGCTCAGGGTGAGCTTCAAAATAAAATAAACACAGCTTTTCTTAAAAATAAGACGCTGTTCCTTAGGGCTAGGGCCTAGACACGTATTTTGAATATATTATAGGTGGAAAGAAATGGGCATAGTGATGTGGCAGACTGGAGACCGCGATAAATCAGGCTGATCACCACTGTTATAGAGTTGCTTGATTATCAACAGTAGGTAACTTGAGTACTTTGGCCATTCCGTGCGTAATTAAGCATACTATTTATAACTAATAGCAAGAAAGATCAACAACAAAAGAAGACTAATCCGTAGATATTTGGCTGGAATTTTCCACCCATAGCTAGGAAAACAACTGTACTACTATTTCGACTTGCAATATGAATAATACCAATTAGTCGCCAACTTTCACGTTACGAAACGGCACGAAAAGAAGAATGAAATGAGGTTGAAACCCGAGGTATCACTGTACGTAGACACACGAGGAAATATATTTTACTATCATAAGTCATTTCTGATACGCTAATGATAGGTATTACAGAATTTTTGGATATCTAGAATAGAATATACAGGGTGTTTCAAAACAAATGCGAAAAACTTAAGGGGCTGATTCCTTATTCAAAATAAAGGATAGTTTATTATATAAACATTGGGTCAAAAGTCAACCATTAGAGAGATATCGCACTGCAAATTTGGCTGAATAATTAAATGATCAGATAATAAATTTTTTATTAAATTAGTCGTATTGTGTATTCAAACTAAGTGAGCAATGTCAAATAAAACAACAATAAGAAACGTCTTAAAAAGTGATAACAGCCAACTAGATTATTTTTCTAAAATAAATTTCTTTTTCTCGACATGCAATGCTTTACGTTTTATTTTTTTATTTGGAAACGGTAAGTTTTATGAAAAAATTGCAAGAGACAAAACAGGCTATCAATTGATATTTTTCCATGTCATTGCGTAAGTTTTTCTTAATTTAGTTAAGAAGAATGATAGCGGTAGTCTAATTCAATCCCCTCTACTCTTTTTTAAAAAGTTGAGAAATATGCAAAAAGTGTGTTTTTATAACAGTAATAATTCCATAAAATTTTATTGTTCTACCTCTTTTCGTTTTTAAGATAACAAATAAATTCCGCCATATTTGCAGTGCGATATCTCCCTAATGGTTGACTTTTGACCCAATGTTTATATAATAAACTATCCTTTATTTTGAACAAGGAATCAGCCCCTTAAGTTTTTCGCATTTGTTTTGAAACACCCTGTATATGGCTGTTAACAGGGCCTTTGCTGAACCAAATCCTTCCACAATTTTCTGTCTCTGGATTTCTTCTTCCAGCCTATTGCTTTTTTCTCTAGTGGGCCTTCCAGTACTGATTCTTTTGCTTCATTTGTCATCCTCCATAAATGAACTGGCCTGTGTACTATTTTTGTTTTAGCTGTTTCTATTGTTGCCTCATGGAATTGTTGCTTTTTCTTTCGAATCCTAGTTTTGTAAATACATAAGTGCTTGACTGAATAATGACAATTGACGTTTTTATTTGTTGAACAATTAAATATGAATACATATGTTGGGGCAGTTTATAACCGATATTGTGGAAAAAGCAAAAATTCTCATTTCTTATCGAAAATTAAAGTAAAAATAGCCAAATATAAGTTTAACATCTTTCAAACGCAAGCAGTAGTTTGAGAATTAAGTTTGAATTGAACTTCAAATTTCTGCCCACACAACAAGAACATAATAGCATCATCGATTTTAGCTAGACAGCTATTAATTTCTGAGCAGGTCAAAAGCAATCCATGTCAGAAAATGTTACGATGACAACCGGCACATAAAGAAAATCCAACAACAGCAATGACTTTCCGAAGAAAAGAAAGATCTTTTCTTATCGGAAAGCCCCAATAAATTCTCCATTTAAAAACAAAGATTACCATTTTAAAATTACAGGACGCAAGGAATGAACAAATAATACTGTAACTCGACACATGAAAAATTCAGCGACCTCATAAACACACCGATAGCAGGTCGCAGTCTGTACCTTTTGTTCAGCGAACTACTGTTTTTGAAACGCGTGCCTTTAAGTAAACTGAAAATTTGCAACTTTTTTTATTCAGACAAACAGCTCCTATTCTAAGTCTGAGTACTATTGTCTATAAATTTGCATTTACATACATAATCAACATGGTCTTGAGGGTGCGTGGTGCACGGTTTTTATATTCATCGACATTTGATAATATTAGAAGTATGAAGAAAAAGTCGCATCTACATCTTGTGTTCATAAACCTTATCTAATTCACTACAGAAATCTTGTTTGAATATCATGAAAAAATATTTATCTGTAGATGAAAATCTTAAGTGCGACGTCATTTGCATTGTTTATATTTCCCGTAATACTTATATATATTTATAAGAAAATTAAGGAATATCTAGCTTGTCAATTTTGATTTGGCAATTTTCTTTTCGACTGCTATAATTATTGTTGGAGATATATTTTGGCAACCCAAAATGCATCCTGCCCCTTTATTACAATAATATTGACAAAGCTTTCTAGTTAGCGTTATAGTCCGGAATCAGGAACCATGAATTCGATCATAGGATGTGCACTCGAAGATATACTTAAAAAAATTACATTATCTGGAATGACCTTGCCGATTTAAAATGTGGAGGGCTCCATTCTTTTTGCGATTGGAAAAACAAATAAAATCCACGTTTATAAGCGTATTTTTGAATATTTCTCAATTTTCAAACCAGTGGAAAGCTTATTCTTTATTGATTTAGATCAGTCATTCCCAAAGTGGGCGATATCGCCCCTTGGGGGGCGCTGGAAAGATCTAAGGGGGCGATAGTAGCCTCGGGTACATTTGGGGGGCGGTGAATAATAATAAGGGGGCGGTGATAGCTTAAAGAAGGAAGAGAAGATAAGACAATTTAGAAAAACCATTCGTACATGTTTCATCTTTTGTGTAACATAGCGTAATATTATTTTCCAAATAAACACACAAAATGCAAGTTACAGATTTATTTATTCCATGAAGACTATTTAACATTATTAAATCTTCTTATTCTTCTTCATACCATTTGTTACTTTATTTATTCAGTCTGTTTATTCTCCGTTTCTTTAATTTTACTTTATCACACCCTTTAATACACGATCCAGAAAGTAAATACCATTATAATAAAGGGTTTTTATTATTCAAATTTGCTTTTACTCAAAATACAGGTTACAAATTTAGAAGATTTGTTTATTTTAAAAATATCATGTTCCCTAGCAATAATAATTTATACAAAATTTCTATATGGTATATTTTATTACAACATTTAATAATTGACTTTTTTTACGTCTGGGAGCAAAACACGGTTTCTACGATACCAAAATCGTGAAAAAAATAATGAATTACTCTCTAGAGAGGAGATATGTCCCTAGGGCGTTTTCATTATGACTGAGCAACAAGAGCTCACAATTATGTCAAATTCGAGGTTAGCAGGTTAGGTTTTGGGTCAGTTTTGACACAAACTGACTCAAAACCTAATCTGAAAACCTCGAATGTGACATAATTGTGAGCTCTTGTCATATTCACTTACAGTGCCACCAACTTTAAAATTTACCATAGGCTACTAATTTTAAACCAATTGTAACTAAAATGTCAATAAATGACGTTTAAAAAATACAGGTTTTTCGTTTTAAATCTCCCTGCAACGTGAAAAAAAATAGTATATGCAACTTGGAGAGAATGCTATTTTGCTTCAGTGCAATTTCTCTCTCTCATTGCATAATCTACTATTTCAGATAATCATTTGAGTTTGGCTTTCACTTTAGTTATTCCGATTGTCAGTTAATACATACAAATTAAAATCTAAGCTCTGATGTTAGCAAACAACTATCCCAACTAAATCAACTTATATGCTCGAACCTTTTTAATAAACTATGCACAGTTGAACAGTAACTGTATCTAATGTATCATTCATTAAACAATTCTCAAATATTTATGTTGTACTTTTAATCCCCCTTTTAATGTACACTTGCGATCATTGAAAATGAACGGGTTATGCATTTCAAATTGACTTAACCGACGTTTTTGCAATTGGGTGCAACGTTATTTTATTATTACGATGGGTAGAGAGTTAGAACAACGCGATTCTACTTTAGAGATTAAGGGAATGCAGAAAACGTAATCAACTACTGCAATGTTGGTTGTATAGCCTTGTTCATTTTCAATGATTCTTTGTGTATAAATCCCCCCTTCTACTTTTTAATTGCTAATTAATTTAATCTTTCAAAATAATTTCCTACTTAGAAATACTCTTACAGATAATTATCAGTTTGAATATCTTTCTGTTTGTTCGCTTAAAGAATGTAGATATCCAGGGGGCGCTGAGTATTTTTTTTTTCTGAAAAGGGGGCGGTAGGCCAAATAAGTTTGGGAACCACTGATTTAGACGATGTCAAATTAATCACGAATTAGTTTTAACAAATACTACAGGAACTGTTTAAATAAAACGTACCGAAGATGTGCGGTATAAATTTCAGCATCGAGGTATTTTCAAAACTATTGCACATAAAGGCATACTTCCAGCATATGAAATGTATAGAAATGTTTAGTGAAATAATTATGTATTTAATTAAATTTAACGTAGTTATCTGACTTTGGCAGTTAAATAGTAGGTTTTAACTGGTTTTAATTAAAATGTATTGTTTCTGGGATAATAATCTGAAGATTGGTTGTTCTTCTATAAAAGCTTAATTATTCGAACTTAATGGTAGTTGTACATAAAAATAGACACTATGAATTGTTAAGAAATTTATTAAATATTTGAAGATAATAATTACTTTGTTGGATATGATATAATCAGGGTTTCAAAATTTAGAATTTATTTCTTATTAGTTATGGGAATCTCATTTGTTCTTGAGCCTCTACTTCTCTTTATTATCATAAACCAACATCCCTATATCAGCTTCCAAACTTCGCAAAAACGATTTTTCATCAATTTTTCGAGTTATTCATATAGTTATGCACGTGCAAAGTGGGAATCGCGATAGTAATACAGTAGTAACGCAATTGCCTTTAATAGTAGTGCAAACATCCAACTTTCCATTGAGTTGCCGCAGCTTACTCCTGCATTGCATTATTAATTAGACGTAAGAGTAAGCTCGGTTATAGTTCCTTACCAAAACACTGATACAAATTATTTTCAGTGTTGATTATAATCAGACATAGGAGATACATATAATCGTGACTGTGAAATTTGAACCAGGTTTCGAAATACCAGCTCTGAACATTGAAGTCATAGTAATATTCTGATCGATTATCAGCTGTACTTTTTAATATTATAGTAGGTATTGACAATTAAGTAAATATCCCCGATAAATATCACCCTAGTTAATTAACTTGACCAATTCTTCTACAATTGTGTAAACGTTAGGCTCTTTGACATTTGCTTTCAGAGTTAAAAAAATCATTTTATGCCACTAGTGTTAAAAATATTACAATTCACATAATATTTTGTACGGTTTACTCTATTTTTAGCAGTAAGCACTGCTTTAATTCGTTCACACGCGTTTCAGCATTTGCTAACGAATATTTCGTATATTGAAAAATACAAGAAATTCTCTATGCAGTTTCATTAAATGGACAGGTCTAAATAATTTAGCAACTTTAGGGTGATTTTCTACAGAACTTTATTATTTTATAAATTTTATTGTATTCTGGTAGCAATTATCTACCAGCTTAGCAACGAGTCTGTAGGTACGTTTTTATGTCCTAGCACTTAGAAATGATTGTGATTCTTATTATACGTTTGGCAGTACTGAAGCATATTGTCGCTGGCACTGCCAGTCGATGTAAAATTTGAGGTTAGCAGATTAGGTCAGTCTAACGTAAACGACACAAAATCTAACCTCGAATTTGACATAGATAGCGTTACCAACAATACACTTCAGTATTGCCAAACGTACAACAAGGATCACAGCATTTTTAAAGCAAATAGTTTGGAATATTTTTTTAATAAAATCAAAATAGTTTTTGTATACGACACGCGACCGGATTTCGCGTTTTTGGCCTAACTAAATCATTTGAGCTCTTAATAATGTAATCAGGAGGCTCATATTCGGATTGTATGCCGATATTTATTAGTTTTCAGGGCTCTAGCTCCCCCAAAGCGCAATTTCAGACCCATGTTTATCAAAAATTGTATATGTTATCTTAGTTAAGCAATGCATGTTGTAAATTACTGCCGTTTTAAATATGTTATATTGAAGGAACCGGTCGCTGTAGGAGAATTCAAGTTCTGAGCACATCCCCTTTGGGGGACTTACTGCCGGTGCCGTGATGCGGGTAAACACCAAGTAGTTTTGGCGTCAATTCATGCCGTTTTTGGCACAAGAGCTGTGAGCAGCGATAAATGTATTTATGGGTGTTGTCTCAATGTCGCCGTTCTCAAGTTACACGTCGTATAATTTATTTGTAAAGAGTAGTCTAGTTACGCTAATATTTAAATTAAAATAAGCATTTCCGGATGACAAAACAAAGTATGTTATACCTGGGAGCTGAGTACATTTCCTGTAGCCAAGAATTTTTTTCTTGGCAGACAAATCAGGTGACACCTAACCAATTACTCGAATTTATTCAGATAACTAGCCTAAACACCCTTCTTCCTACTGAGCTAACTGAAGCAGTTGTTTTGCTCTGCTGCGTGGTATTAAATCTACTTCCCTTCATAACAATGTTTGCAATAGTTGTCTATTATTAAATCAGCAAGCTCTTAAGACTTCGAGGTAGAGAAATACAGTTTCTCATGATATTCAAATAGTCTTTCTCCGGTTGAGGGCTACATAGTGAGATAACTATAATCAATTTACCAATATTTTAGTTAGGGTTCAATCATCTCTCTTTTTTTATAATATATACTAACTGTGTCAGTTGCTGTGAGACTTCAATTTATTGATCAAGGTTATAGTAATTTGGTTTTGAGGTTATAAATCATGGCTAAGCCTATATAAGCAGTATTATGATTCATAGTGTAAAATATAACATTGAGTAAATTATAATTAGGTAAGAAGACCTTGTCCAACTGATGTGACATTGTCAACATTTTCAATTTCACAAAACTAGAATAGTTCTACAAGCAATTAACAAATTTAGAAACTCAAGTAGCAACCTTAAAAAACAAAAAAGAGAGTCTATATCTACCCAATATAAACTTAAATGACTTGTAAGTACTAGTACAACTATTACTACTACTACTACTGCTACACACCTTTAAGTTGATGTGTATTTTATAAACTATCCGCACGTATCACTTTAGAACAAGTTCATTATTGGCAGAAGCCCAATTAGCGACCCGCTTAGTTTCCTATTCGAAACTAAGTCTGCAGGCAAACTTAAATACTAGTTTGCATTTCCGATACCTCGAAGTAATCTCTCCTAAGCCTCAATGATGCGGGAGCTAAGAAGTAAACACGGCATTAAAAGGGCGCGCCATTTGAATATCTCACCTCAACAGAAGTCGAAACAATGTTCCGATATCGATTTCAGCATTTCTGCTGGCGACGGATTATAAGAGCTGCCTGTTGGCAGGTTTACGAAAGGAATTTATGTTGGTGAGACGCTCGACTTTCGAGTGGCTGTAAACTGCAAGCACCAAAACCAAGGAAATTGAATCTTGGATTGAGCCACGTGATTCGAAAATGCCGCGCAATAAAAAATCGGATTGCAACTCTACGTGTCCTGTTTGAAATATAGCGAGCTCGGAAGTTTTATATGTCTTTAAACAGCAATAATTCAAAATTTACTGGGCGTAGACAGGGGCGCGTATGCATATTGTATTATTATGGATTATGTGAAAGGAAAACTTTCTACAAGCGCAATTCCGGGATTTAGTGCGCTATATTTTTTGTCTTCGTGGATTCATAACTGGAAAATATGGGTGACTTATTGATTTATGATGCGTCTGGGAAAAGTAAATAGCGGACTCATAAAACTTTGATTTAAAAAAATCGTTGTTCTCCTTCATTTGTGAAATATGATTTGGAAAATGTAACTTGTGAACCTTTAGCACATCTTCCTCTATGCAGGTTTCGAGATTTTCAATTGTATGCAAGAACTGTTGCCATCATTGTTTTCAAGCCTTCCTTAGTACTAAATAATGGCTCAGTTAGGAAGATTGGGAAGGCGAAGTTAGAATGGGAAGGAGAATTTAATTTTTTTTTAATGCAGATGATACAACACTTTTGGCCAGCTCAGACGCACATATCATTTACCGCATTGAAATTTTCATTAAAGAGACCAACCGATCAAAGCGCTCATAGTGATCGCGAACAGACAGAATGGTACTATCTCGCCCATTCCAACATAAGTATATACTGAACATACACCAGAACATTAGGAAGCAAAACAAACTGCTAGTCCGAGTACCAGCATTTCCCATCAACAACTATGAGTCGAGTCTTAAATGCTGCGTCCCGCATATGAATTGAGGCTTGCGGGATGACATGCTATGGCAGAATGTTAGGAATCCCATGGGTAGCACGAAGAACAAATATTTCAATTTCAAAATAATTAGGAATTGGCACGTCTATTTCATCTATTATAAGCAAATGCTGAAGTAAAGACCCTGACAAACCTGCTTCTTAAAAATGTGATGCACACAGCAAAGAACCGAGGTAAATTGCGATATATTGTGCATAGATATACATAAAGAGTGACAAATTTTTAAATCAAGCAACGACCAAGAAGAAGAGTACTGTATAATGTACAATCTATGTTAGAAACAAAAAGTAAATACTTTGTGTTGCACATATTAGATTTAAGGCACAACATATCTATATGAAACTATGACGGTAGCCTTCATAGAAATTCTTTTGAAATGTACAAAGCATATTTTCAATTTGCCTAGCAATGCGGGATATCGCGCAACCTCACTATTCTGTCCCACTTCTGTTGTTTCATTGTTTGCCCCATTTTGTTTCCTCCAGATGAGCGAAGTGGAAGAAGGCCTCGAATGGGTATAAGAGGACGATGCCCGGGCAGTTGAATTTGCTTGAGTCGAGCTCCAGCCGAAAGCAGCTCTGAGCCTTGGAGGGCTTAAGACCCAGCTGGAAACGACCACCAGACTCCATTTATCCTGCAAAGCTAGCCTTTGGCATTTCTGAAACTGAGGGCACCAGCATCCACCCCAACAAGCACTCGGAGATTCCCGAGAGTCTTTTCATCCTTCGGAACAAGCTGCTGCGACTTTTCGGACTGTAAATTATTTTTCAGCGCACACTGAAAAAGTCCGTGTTAAACTTATCTCAAGTGCCTATCCGGCCTGCACCGCGAGTTGAAGCCCGAACTCCGAAGGAGTCGTAAAACATTTCGCCCGCACCGCGTAACCCTGGAAAGAACTTTGGTACGTAAAATATTCCCGCAGCTCCGCAATCGCTGACCAGAATTTACCTAGAATCCTGCTCGATGCAAGGAGAAGGTATTCACACCTTGTCGTGCCCAAGAGAACACTGCAGTCCAGGGCACTTTTGGAACAATAATTGGTTCGCCATTAACTGCTTTGTTGGCGACGTTTGTTCACCACCTACTAAAGTAGTGACCTCAGCAGCCGTAAAGCACGCTCCCATGTATCACTGTGCTCTAAGCATCCAGATTCCAGAATCGCGCAGTTCACCGAATAATACCAGTTTTATTTTAAATTTTGGGTACATAGATGTTTTATCGCAGAAATTAAGTGTTGTTATAGAGACCTAATAAATACGTTTAATTCAACTTTTTCCATCTAATTACTCAAGTAATTTTGGCGTATCTGCGCGTTGTGCAATAAAAAAAATCATAATTAATAAGCCCGCTACGTAGCACAGCATGGTAAAAATAAAAACACCCATTGGTATTTCTCCCACGCTACAGAGATTTATTGAATTCAATAGCTTCAGTATACGTAGTCTCCTACTGTTTACAGCTACAGAAGTGGGATGTAATACCAGATTTATTTCCTATTTCTTAGAATATGCTCGTGTTTCTTTGTTGATTCGTTGATTCTTAAGGTTATATACGTTACTTTAGATTAGCACTTTAAAGTGCCATTTCTTAAATTAGTTCTTAAGTTGGCGAATGCGCAGCATGATCAATTTTCGCCCTCGTTCAGTGCGGATGCGACAATCTTGAATACCGTCGTGCGTTTTAGACTACCTAATTAGCCTAGCAGGCTTTGAATTTAAAATCGATGAGCTTTTCCCTCCGAAATTACTAAGTACGCAACTTAGAGTTGGAAAATATCTTTCTAGGTCCCACGCGGGGCATCAATTTTAAGACACGTCAAACCCTTTAGTTTTGTTGCATGTAGCTTTATCGAAAACTTCTGATCAAAACATCGTAAATTAATTTATATTCAGACACTAAGCTCAAACTTAATGCCGAAGGAGGGTCAGGTTAATCAAATGGTACACAATTAGTTCACCAATTAGTACGCGCAATGTTCTCTTATTGACCCCTTCTAATATAGTTTCGTAAGCTACTCGATATGTTTAACTTCCTTTGTGTGCGATGTTGCGGATTTTTCCCATTAAACCAGAACAACCTTTGTCCTGTAGTTGGCTCGCTGCAGGCGCCGATTACAACGAGATATAGTAGCTTTTCTTTCGAGCCGCAATGTTCCCTAGCCGCCCGAAATCTGATGTGAGTTGCGTTCGTGATTAATTCTACGTGGGCTAGTACACCGTTAATTTGTTTCAGGCCTTTTTCCATTTTACCTTCTCCTTTTCCCCAAATTTTCTTCATCGTATACGCAATTTCCTTTGCTTTCCACCAACGCCCAACTGTCCTTTCGTTTTCTTTCATATTTTGGGATTCATCAAGGAAATGTCAGTAGTCGTTCAAAATAGCTGCACACGCCAACCAGCAAAGAATCGGCCACCTGCGGTCTCGGGATCTTCAGGTAGAATACGACAATCAAGGTAGGATTTATCCATTATTGGCTATCTGTAGAAGGAAATTTTTGGGAAAACTACTCGGACTTTATACGTAGAGTAACTGGAACTCGACCGTCAGTCGCATCTTTTACATTTGAACAAATCCTAATTATATCGCTTGACATAGGGAGATCCGGCGTAAATTTTCATTTGCATTGTTGTCGCTTAGGCTTAATTGAAACTGTTAGTTAGCGTGCATGTAAATTCAGTAATGCGATGTTTCCGTTGCAGCTCGCTCGTAGTACAACAAAGCCTAATTCGATACCTTACTGAATCTGTGGCCTTCAGTGGTGAACTCGTGATTGCTCCTACTAATTACTAATTGTACATCTCTTGGTGCCCATGACCCCTCTACGACATTCGGTCTGAGCTAGTTCTTTAAGCGTAAATTAAGTTACGACGTTTGTATTGCACATCTTCGTTAAAATTACATGTAATCCGAAGTTGGTGTACAAAATACACCCGACGGCTTTGGCGTGTAACACTGTCCTGAAATACATTTAGCAACGGCTGGATATGAACGAGTTACTTTTAGTTTTGTATCGCCTGTATTTTTAGCAACGATAACATTGCCTGCAGTTAATATATTAGCAGTATGTAAGACATAAAGAACCGCTGTTTGCTGCTATTGGATAGTGAGGTCTATTCTGATGGTACTTTAAAACGCTGAAGTTGCTATTATTAAGGCATACGTCTAGCATTGCGGAAGAGCACTACCTTCGTTAGTAGTAATTTATTAATGCTACGCACATCCTTATGTTTCTACGCTATCTACTACGAGTTGATTGTATTATATTATTAATGTTTTCTTATCTAATAGTGGTTTAGGTATGACGGTTATATTAACAACTTTTTGTTTATCAAAAGTTCCAGGTATGATTTAAATAATCGCAAACGAAAAACCGTACTGTAGCTCTGCATATTCAGACATACAACTTTTGCCAGTAAATATTAAATATGTCTAAGGTGCCTCCTGATTTGTGTAATTTCTCCGTCACTTCTATCTTCGTAGTGGTAGTAGAATCAGCGTCCAAAGCTTGGAAGTCTTCTTAACTTTTTGCACATCTCAGGAAGTATTTCAGCAAGCGTAACTTGGAGTTTTATAGGACCAGGTTATTATACCGAAGGAGTTTGGAAGGGATGAAGAGTTGAAGGGTAAGGTGTGAATGGAGTAGCCATGTTTAACTACCCCTTAAGACATTTGTAGCCTATGTCAGTTCACAAATGGACACAGCTCGGTGATAGAGAATGCAGTAAAAACGCAAATAAAGTACAGAGCTTAAATATAAAATATTGGTGTCGTGTTTTGTTTAACTACGAGACCTAGTGAATTACTTGACATAATTGCAAGGACAACGTTTGCAAAAACTCCTTGTTTTCAAACAATAACGCCTCGACTTGACCTAGTGAAGTGACACCAATGCTGAGGCTTGCGTAAAGATAGCTTGAAATGTTATACATTATGAACTACTTTTAGAATTTCCATAATTTCTTTAAAACTCAACACAAGTGTCTATTTTATGGTCGAACGTTAGTTTGAACAAAATAGAAGTGAGCCCATATTTGTAATATAAATAACCATGTTTTTAATGTCATTTATAGTCCCAAGTAACTAGAGAAACGTACAATATCTTGGCAGAATATTTACTTACACATTTAAAAAAATGTATAATTCTTATTCAAAATAACGTTCTTAAAATCATCATATTCTCTAGCATCATGTCTTGTATCTCTATTAAGAGCTGATATTTCAAGTTATAGGGCAGATGCTTGTAAGACGCATATTGACCTCAAGGTTGAATGGAAATCTGTTCGTAATATGGCAAATCTAAAGCGAATCGATGTGTCGCAAACCACCCGTTGACCCTCGTTCCTTTGTGCTGTAAACCTGAGCTTGTCGAAAACTATCACGTCCGTGATTTGATTGAAAGCGGCGAATAGCATTACTGCATTTATGCGAGAAGTGCTGTGTATTTGATCAGCAACGCGGCAAAAAAGAGAAAATGTAAATGAGCTCGACCCAAAACGACCTTAGTTTGCAATTCTAAAACAGTACCCCTGCGCCCGCAAACGATTTTCCTTCTTCGAGCGATCCTTATGTGTTAGCAAGGCAATGCCAGCGAAGAAATTTGCATTGAGGGCCGCTGCAGCGTTGTGGATTTGCCCTGATTATCTGGTACATACGTCTCCAAAATATGGGAATTAATGTGAACAGATGCTTCATGGTCTCTTTTTGCTCCTACGTAGTAGAGAGTTTGTAATACTAAGGCATTTGGTTCACTAGATTTGTACACTATGCGTTCTCATTTTTATCTCATTCACATTATTCACACAACCTCAAGCTTATATTTTTATGATGTTTTTCATCTACAGCTTAATCGTTATTAATCGTAGTATTAACTTACAGCAGTTTTAAATTTTAATTGATGTATCGATTTGATGTACCGTTATGAAATGGTGTAATTACACATTTTCATTCTCTTCCTATATACATGGAGCTTCATAACGTACGGAGGAGACTGAAAGAGAATCTAGAAGGGACCAAAATAAAGTTATTTTCTTAATAAACTTTTGACCAAAACCCAACACCAAGAAAGTTACAGCAAATTAAAGTTGAATCAATTGACGAGCATTCTCTACAAACTGAGGTCGTAATTTACGTTTTAAGTTCAAGCAGGGGATATATGAGAGTTAACTAAACAATGTTCAGTTAAAAAATTAATAAAAAAATAAATAACAAAAATTACAGCTATTAACATTTTTAAATACTTAAAAATTGGTGTTAACTGATGGAGAACCGCTGACTAATTCATAATAACTAAAAAACAAGTAGCAGTAGAAATGTGTTTAAGTGTTAATTCATTTAAACGTCAAAATTAAGATAAATCAGTTATTAAGTGTTTAATTGGACTTAAATGGCTAGCTACAGTAACGAACAATATGTAGATATGATTATTATGTATGCAGATGCTAAAGAAAATGCTGCACGTGCAAGAAGTGCGTATTCGCAAAGATTTCCAGATCATTGAACGCTTTCCGAAAATACTTTTCTTCGAGTATTCCAACGCGGAAGAGGGACTGGAAATTTACAACCTAAGAAAATCAACATGGGGTGAATGTAGAGGAAGAACATTTAGAAACTGTTGATGCTGATCCAACTACAAGTACACGCCAAATTTCCCGCCAAGTTGGAGTTTTTTCGTTCTTTACTTGGCGCACATGCGGCATTGGTTTGCACATCTGCAAGTTACAAGGACTAACTCAACTTCTACAATTCTCACATATGAGCTGATCATAATCTGCACGCGATTCGCCAGAATAGCTTTCAGCAGCGTTTTAGTTTGAATCTGTGGGCTGATATTTTGAACAACACCTTAATAGGGTCTTATGAATTACTAGCACGCTTTAATGGCCATCCTTATTTGCAGTTTTTAACAAGAAGTTCTGCCAGAGCTTCTTGAAGATGTTGATTTATGCATGGCGGATATACTTCACATTTTAATCATGCTGTACGAAATTACCTCGACACCATCTTTCCGCAAAGAAGAATCGGTCGGGGTGGAGTCATTTCGTGGCTCCATGGAGTCCAAATCTCAACCCAGTGGTCTTTCTCTTATAGAGTTTTATGAAAGAATTGGTATATGCCACCGAAGTTGATACAATCGACGAATATTTTTGTTATGGTGAATTGTTTGTTACTTATTTAATAATAAAATTGTAATTTATAAAATAATGTTTTCTTTATTTAAAAAGTTATTTTATTTTTACTGAGTGTTTTCTGGGTAATTTAAAATTAAACTACCTTAACAGCAAATTATCAGGTGTTGTAAGAAATATCTTTCGACGGAAACGGAAACGCAATGATATTCTTTATAATTTTTCATCAGTAATACCTGCGGTGTTCAATAAGTGGGTATTAATTGACAAGAACTTTAAACTGCTGTTATTCTTATGATATTGGGCTTTGGCCAAAAGTTTATTAAGAAAATAACTTTACTTTGGTCTTCTCTAGCTACCCGTTCAGTCTCTACAACACCCTGTATATTACACTATCACAGTAACATAATTGATATTCCCTGTAGTCGTCACAGTTGCCGAGCGCTTAGGGCGTCAGGCTGCGGTACCACGGTACGGGGTCATGTGGCAACTGGCGGGCGGTCCACCCAGTCGCTTTAAAAATTGGGTACCGAAACCACAGTTGTGGAAGTAGGGAAAGTAATTCAGTTTTCGTGTGGTAGATGACTGGGTTTCGGAAAAAGATATTTCGGCGACCCTGACTCGCCTTGTCTCAGGCCATGTTCTTATGCTTCAGCCTTGTACGTAAAAGGATAAAATCTTGGAAACACAATGCAAACTACTAGTATATTGATCTGCAATAATGACTCTATGACAAGTTTGAATGATTATATGAAGCCCTTTTACAAAATTACACACAATTTATCCAAACATCAGAAGCAATAGATAGGAAAGCATATCCAGAAAATTAAGAATTTATGTTAGGGTCGGATATCAACTGTTACAAAATTGTATTATAAGAAAAAATCAGTGCCAACCCTTATTCAGCTTAGGCAAATCTAATTAGGGTGATTAGTCGAAATCCTAAACCGAAAGTAGTTGAAATGGTTAGCAGATTTCTTAAATTTTTAGCATTTATTGAAAAGTGTTTATGTTAATAGAAGAAAATGCTGGTCAGGAAAATGTTAACTGGTTCAAATTAAGACTCATATCCTATACTGTGGAACATCCAGAAACCATTTTGTATAAAAATTCCTACTCGCCTCAACAAAATTTTAAATCACGAAATCTAACAAAAATGGTATGTGAACGCAGAACTCTCACATATACAAGAAAAGAGAAAAATCCCAACACCTCATATAAGCAGGATAGCGAGCTGTGAATACAGAAACTAGTTCGAAACCAATAGCGTTTAGCGGACCAGCTGAGCCATCCTGAAAGTGGATAGAATTAGCACTAAAGAACTCGAAACAAAATAAGGGTGCCACCAACTTGGTCGGAAAGTTGCGGATCTTCGTTGGGAGATTTCCCGGTGTTCTGTTAATCACAACTTACATCGAAGGGAGATACCTTCAAAGACAAATTTATCAGTCGCAATCTCTTTGATAAGCTCTAGCCGGTTATAGAAGAAAAAAGATACAAACACGGCGCAATTAACGTGGTATTCTTTCCAATATATGTAGAAAAATAATATAATAAGGCAATTCTTCGTACGAAAATAAAATTTGAATTTATAACAAATACAAGGTACCATTGCGGAAAAAAGTGAAAACAGCAATGTTAATCTAGTGATCGCTTTATATAGATTTTAAACGATGTAATTATGTTTTCCACGCCATATTGATTTAAGAAAATGTTACATTGACAATTAATTATTGCAACATAATCGCGAAGTGACGAGTGGCGACTATGATACGCTGATGTGAGAGAAGCGTATTTACACGATATAAAAATTAGTATTTCTATTCTTTTGTCCGCAATTGTACATAAGTAATTGAGGTGAACCCAATGTCAAACCCACGAAGTGTACACGTGTCGTTCGAAACGTAACGTAATACAGATATAAAATTATTGTACATTAGTAAATTGTAGATCTGGCATAAACAAGAAAATCAAATATTATTGGTTAACAAGCTTATTCCAACTAATACATTTTTAATTGTGGTAGAAATGTACTACTCAAAATATTTAAAAACAATTGAAACAGAAATAGTTGGAAATGTTATTTTAACTGCAGTTGTTCTAAATATTATTTTTATAAAATTTACTTTAACGGTCTTGAGCAGTGAGTTAGAGTAAAGCAAGGCTGTAGATTATCCAGTGCCAATTCAGGAAAATATTTAGCTTCAATTTCGAATAGGTGCTAAAAGGGACGGTATTAGCGTAGGTAAAAGAACAAATTACGGAAACGACTATAAAATCGAAGTTACAGAGAAAATAGATAACATCTAGAAATCTCTGCAACAATATGGTATGCTTATCGTATAGACGCGAACCACCTTTAAAAAAACTTATTTCAGATTGAAATCGGCTTACTGATCCATCTCCATTTCCAAGTAGAGTAATATGGAAATATAACTTATCTAAAATCACCTAAAATGGGTTAACAAATGCTTAAGAAGCAACTGGCTAATATGTGCTTTTCCCAGATTCTAACCAAATATCCAACAATAAGGATCGGGAAAATAACGGAGATAAAAGCCATTTGATTAAAGCTCCCATATAAAGGCGAAATACGGGGTCTCCGAAAATGTCAATTGGTAACAGCGCACGTCTTATAGAAATAAAGCAAGAAACCATTCAGTTAAACAGATAGAAGAGAAAATTTCGGAAAAATATAAGTATGCATGGTGAACACCTTTATAAAAATTCTGTTTAGTTTTACTTTACATGAGAAGTGAATACAAGTAATAATTTGCACATAACTCAGGATTTATCATTGGGGAAAATGTAGCCTAACAGATACAGAGTAAACATCCCAAATCAGCCAGAATAATATGGTGCTTTATAACGCAGCAGAAAGTAGTCCACTTCGAGGAGGCCCGTGGCTCAGTTATTCTAGCGGCGAAGCGCGGAGTGCGAATTCCAGCTGACTACATTTTTACTTCCCCTGGTCTAAAAGACGAAGGAATTTTATATTTGCCAAAGATAAAAGTAATAGTTTGCACATGGTTCAGGCTTTATCATTGGCGAAAATGAGACCTAGCAGATACAGGGTAAATGCCACAAATGGGACAGAATCGACTGGTGCTTTGTAACGCTTCAGAAACTCGTCCAATTCAAACACGCCCGTGACTTATCTATCCTAGCGGCGGACAAGAAAATGGCTCGAAATATTCGCCTCGGAGCGCGAAATTCGAATCCCAGCGGACTACCTTTTTACATGTTTTTACAAATTGATGAAATTCGCCCGAGGAAAGTTTCGTGTAAACCCCTTTACATATTTTTTATTCTTTCACTCTGGAAACGAAACATACGCTTTTTCGTATGCCCTTTTAGACTTCGTAGATAAAAAATTGCTCCGCCATTCTTTTCTCTTTTTTCTTATTTTTCTGGTACGTTTTCGCAGATTTCAACGGTGAAAATTATTGGTTTTCTAAGTTAGTTGATATCGTAATATTCAATCAATCAATCAGTCAAGCTATAATTTCCGTAGAAATTGTAGCTGTTTAGCGCTTTTAAGTCCTATTGACGTGGTGGATTAGGCCACATATCACTCCCTTCACTTGTCACTTCCGGTTCTCTTCTATCACGTACTACTTCCACTTATAACTTTGTGTTTGTCTTTGCCATTTTCATTACTTCACTCCATTTCTTTCTGTGTCTACTTAACTTCTCCCAACTTCCTATCTTCATTAATCTTAGGTAATTTTCTACCTGTTCCCTCAATTTTGTTTTTGGTCTTCCTTGCGGTTTTGTTTCTATTAGTGTCCATTCTAGTACTTCTCTGCTTATATTTCCTTTTTCTCTTCGCATGATATGCCCATACCATCTGATCCTTTGAGCTTTGATTCTTCGAACTATATTTTCCTTTTTTAATATCTTGTCGATTTCGTAATTTAGCAGTGGCCTAACTTTACCCTTTTCTTAGTACCCATAATCTTTTTTATCATTTTTCTTTCGAAAACCATTAGTTGTTCCTCTTCTTTCTGCGTCATGGTCGCTGTTTCGGGGGCATATAATACAATGGGTCTGATAGTGGTCGTGTATATCTTTATTCTCGTGTTTTGATGCAGTTTTCAGTCTGTCAGTGAATGCTTGTTTGCAAACTATGCTTTATATCCTACTTGAATTATTTGTTTAATGTCGATTTTATTATTTTTTCTATGTAGTAGTACTCCTAAATACTTGAAGATTTCCTCTTCGTCGTTTCTATACTTTCCTATCAATAAGGCTCGGTTTGTTATTGATTTCTCCTTCCTACTACAGTGTAAATATTTGGTCTTTTTCACTTTTATTTTTAGGCCTTTTTCTCTTGCTTTCTCTTCTATTATTTTGAAGGTACTTGTTAGTTCTTTTAGGTTTCTTGCTGTTATTGCTAAATCATCAGAGTGAGCCACTACTTGTGTTGATCTATCTTTATTATCCCTTTGGGCTCGGCATAATTTATTACACAGTTTAATGAGGTACGAGTAATAAACAGCAGGACCAACAGGGCGTCTCCTTGTCGTACACCCCTGTTTATTTCGATGGTAGCTGTGATGCTCTTTCCGGTTTGTATTGTTGTGCTAGATTTTTTCATGGCCATTGCAGTTAGCCTCGGTAGTTTCTCCGGTGTTTTAATCGTAATAGTATCCACTCAAAAAATTTTGATATTACCATAGTACCGAACTACAAGAATCTTTCCATTTTGTGCATTGTGACGTGCCTCAAATAAT
The DNA here is from genome assembly GCA_940337035.1 of Agriotes lineatus. Classification (NCBI taxonomy): domain Eukaryota; kingdom Metazoa; phylum Arthropoda; class Insecta; order Coleoptera; family Elateridae; genus Agriotes; species Agriotes lineatus. The sequence goes on from CALNHX010008030.1 coordinate 61,672, forward strand.
AATTTATTAAAATTTCTAATAATATATTAGTGAAAGAAAATGCCTGATAAGATATTAACATTGAAAAAATCTTGAAGACAACTGCTGTTTTATAGTTTAAAAATCTTGGTCTATCAAATCCGAGCGAACGAAATGACGACCTTGATTTTTAAAACCTTCTCTAAAACACTTGTTGTCTTAATAGCTATTTGCAATACTGTATAATTAAGACAAAAACATTGTTTTATAATACTAACAACTTTCTAACGATAATAAGTGAGAAATTACAATTTTAGAATTGACCCTTTTTGAACTCACTCACGGAATATATTTTTGAGTAAGAGAAGAGGTACAGTGAGTTGTGATATTGTGAATATTTTAGGGCTTCCAAAAGTCTTTTGACGGTCATTTGTTTGTAATGACATGATTAATATTTTTTTGTGGAACTATGTCTATTACATAGTTGTGTTAGATAATAGATATTAATGATACAAGTTTGATTATGAGCATCTTAACGAAACGACTCTCGGTAAGTGACATAAGCAACCGTGTGTATTGTTCAATATTTTCTCTACATCAATAAATTCCAGTTAAATGTATTTTTTATATAAAAAGAGTGCGGTAATATCCACGTAATGAATATTACCGCACTCAGTGCGGTAATGAAGCTCTTAGCTGTATTAAAATTAATTTCGTTAATAGTCTGTAGATGAAGATAATAGATAATAACGATACAAGTTTGATTATGAGCATCTTAACATAACGAGTTCTGCGGCGAGCCGAGTTCTGCGGCAATCAAGCGAGTTCCGTTAAGTGCCATAACCAAACGTGTATAGCTCAATATTTTATGGTCATCAATAAATTCTGGTTCAATGTATTCTTTGTTTTGTAAAAAGAGTGAGGTAGTAAAGCTCTTAACGATACTCAAATTAATTTGATAAATAGCCTATTTAACATCGATAAAGATAAAATGTTTTAGCCTTGCATAATGAATCTTAGTAGGTCAATGCACAAGCATGAGTGTTCTTGTAATAGTTCAAGTTGATGGTCTATTCTTAAGAATTAAGAATGGTATTGACATCAACAGCAAAACAAATTAAAAATTAATAACTATAATAATTGACGACAAGGAAATGGAATACTACAATAACTTATAGTAAATATTCAAACTGATGTCAGTTCACGTCTGGCAGTTCGTACGGCATAAGAATTCTACTATATGACATCTATTAATACCAGGAGTACCTCTACGAAATTGTTCTGGTAGTTATTGTTTAGACGGTTCGAAATTAATCTCTATAAATGGACACGTATGCTCTTACGTAACTCAATAAAAATAATTTAGTGGAAAAAGATCCGGTAATCTATAGCTGCCTAGCTAACAATCCACCTAATGTTTGGGTAACTTGGTTCAGATATTTAAGTACCTACTCTAGTAGGGAAATGTAAAGGTTCAAGGTCATTTCAATTCCCCCAACTGGGGGCGGGCTGCTATAGGGACCTTGCGTCCCTCTTCAACCAAGAACGGGAGTTATAGGAAGTTTGTGTAATTGACTCGAGACATAGAAATGCTCATTCACATGATCAAAACATCTGACTAGAAAGCACTTGCACAAATATAGTACATAATTGTACACCATATTTACTCTATTCACCTGCAGATGTTTTACAACGCTAGCAACTCGTTATTGTAATACAAGTGCAGTTACCTTTTTGTAAGGATTTTATGTATTTTCTTTGTCCAAAACTGGGTAAATTACTCGCATCGCATGTTACCAAACATTGATGAATGCACAAAGTACATTTCAAAAAGTTCAATTTTAATCGATAATTTTTATCCACGTGTAGATGTGTTCTGCATTAACTAATCAACTTAACTCAGTCAACGTCAGGAGGCCGTGGCGACACAGCCATATGACATTGTTTTTAGATGGTGTTAGTTTTGGCCCTGTCGCTATACCACAGTATTTTTGTTATCTCAATCGTCTCTGTTGCCAGTTTCATTATTATTAGTTACTCTTAATCTACATTTTTAAACTAAATAATTGTTTTAAAAGATCTACTGAAACTCACAATTCTTTAATCAATTTGCTTAAAAAATCGTTAGGCGATGATGTAAATATTATATACTGTTAGGAAAAGAAACAAATTCTCTATCTGATAGATAATAAAATAACGTTACTACAAGCAAGAAATAAATACATTTCCTAATATAACCTCTTCGATATAAGTTATTTTAGGGGATAATAAAGTTCCATACTTCTGATAGACAGGGTAGTGGTATGTAAAATATCTTAAGCAAGAATGTTACCATGGCAATATGCATTAATTAAAGTTCCATCTATTGTCTCTGAATGTCATTCAACAAACATGAATAAGAAATGTAACTTATGCTGCGCCAGACCAACTTGGGCTTTAATAACGCTAGAGCTTCTCCAATTTTGCTGAAAGGCATTATGCATTTTGCACCCACGTTGTGCTGCTAAATATTTAATCCTCCTTTCGTGTTAGCGGGAACAAATGCGGTAGCATTTGTGCTTCCTTTTATGGCGGATTAAAAGTGCAGCGTCTGCATGTAAAAATAGAACCGAAACAAGCCCCAGGCTGCCTCCCAACAGGTAGATAGGGAAATTGAATTGAAGGAAAAGCAATCGAGGCAGGATACCTCTGCCTAAAGTCCGTCGATACGTAACACTATTTTCTATCGGAGATCCCCCATATCCATGGAATTACCGCTGCAATTTAGCTGCGTAATGCCCGAAAATTTACGGTTTGAAGTTCGACAGCGCTGCGTAGGCGATTTATCATGTTGGAGCACGTACCACTGATGATGTGTAAAAATTCGACATTATTCGTTCGAATCAATCACTTGATTTCCGCTTGACAGGGTTTACCAGATGTGATTTATATGCGAAAACTTGGCCATCATGGTATTTTATTTGCCGCTAGCGCTGAGCTCCTGGTTCCGTTCAGTTATCAATCCTAGCCAATCTTGAAGAGTTTAAAGGCAAATTTTTCGATTTATAGGCGCTAAAACAGCTGAGTGTCTTTGTAAATTTAACCCTACGGAAACCAAGCGTATGATTTAAAATTTGTTCTTTTTTTACGAGAAATAAATGCAAAAGACCTATATGACCTTTAGGTTACTATTTCTGTAAAATGTATTTATTGGAATTTGAACGTAAGCATCTAATATCCAGTTTGCAATATATGCTATTTTTGTCCAAATATCTTTATTTCTTATGCAATAATACGTTTATACTTTATATTAAGCTAGGGTAATGGAAGCTATAAGCGAATACAAGGAGAAGTACAAAGTAAGATTAGAAAGGCGAAAGAAAAGCATATGAAGAGCGATTTGTGAAGAAATTGAGTTACTGAAAATAAGATATGATCAATGTAACCTCCACAAGAAAATCATAGATACAACTGGAGAATATAGACAGCAGGAGAATGGTCGCTTGGTGGATGAAACGGGTAGTATTATACTTAATAGATCCAAACGTCTAAAGAGATGGTGAAGATATATAAAAGACTTTTACAAAGACACCAGAGCCAATGTTCTTATTGATGCACGCAATGTAGTACCAACGATAACAAAAGACAAAGTCATGAAGACCATTAAACAAGCTAAAAATGGGAAGGCAGCAGGTTCTTATGCGGCTTTCTATTTAACCCCATCCTCTACTGTATTATTAATTTATATTGCCCTTTGTTTGCTAGTTTAAAACGTCGTAGAAGCACAAAACTCACTACTATCTCAAAGTAGCTACGGGGAAGTCAATATTCCTCTGGCTGGCCTGCTCGTTGTCACATGGAATAATTTAATTACGCATACAAACACTGCCAGAAATGAAAACCAAACAGTTCAGATAAAAAGATATGTAATCTGTAAAAGAAACATGCATGGAAGTACATAAACGACTATAAAAAGTTATACTTTATCAACAATGGATTATTTTTTTAAACATCTACGTGCTAAATGCTAATTCAACTTGCGTTGAAATATCTATTAAATATAGGTAAGCCTCATATTTAATTAGAAACTAAAGTCCCAACGCAAACCGCAAATTGCTTGAGCCGGACTTGCTTGTTTGTATACTGCACGTTTAACTGTTTGTTGATTGAATATGTTTTCGCTCGCACTAAGAATGCTTGACTCAGCTGTGACGCCACGTTGTGGCCGCTTCGCGTGCTTTCACTGGTGTGGCAAGAT
>CALNHX010008031.1:0-65856 GCA_940337035.1 Agriotes lineatus
ATTTTTAAAAATTAAACAAATGAAATTTGTAATATTCGCAAGGAATGAAAGGAAACGATGTATTTGCAGTATGCGACAAAATTCCATGTTTCACACGATAAATTGCTTTGAAATACATTTTATACCACTAAAAATGAAATACAATCTGCTAACTGTACATTTAACACGTCATAGTAAACAACTAAATAAAAAACGTGCTTGCAACAAACGTAAGGACTAGGATATATCGTTGAAGACCAACGAAAAAACATTAATCTATTCTAAGGCATCTATTTAAAACTCTATTTCAACAGCAAAACATTGATACAATTGCGGCTATCTGTTCAAGAAATTCCAGGTTTCATTAAAAATTTGTTTTGCATAAAAACTATTGAAGCCTGTAGTTTGTATAATCCTAATAATAGAAAAATGAGGTAAAAACTAATGTTAGTATAATATCATAACCAGCAAGTGTCTAAATTAGAACGTTACACTACGCGCAGCGAAGTATTTAACTTCATAAACTGAGTGATTAGCGTCGCGAGTGACAAATTATATCCGCGACTTCAGTATAAGGCACGCAGTTCAAAGCTCGGATCCCGGCGACATCACGCAATCTGCGAACTACGAGAGATCCGAGTCCAAAACAGCAGGCAAACTCGGATTCTATCTTATTTTGCGGGTGGGCCTTCGCAGTACGAACCACCACAGCAGTTGCATAGTTATACTGCTCTCTTTCTAGGTTCTTAGTTCGTATAGGCTATTAGAACAAACGATTGGGCGTTTATCTTAGTTCAGCAGGTTATTTTTATCTGATTGTGGACGTACCTGCTGAATATGATCGAATCCGACTTCAGATGCTCAACCCTTTTGAACAACAAATGACGGTTGTAGACGTTAACCGCCCACAGACTGGAGGCAGGTAATACAAAAGTGACATAACCATAAAAAAAATGCCAAAGTAACATAATGTGCAAAAAATGGCAATCAAACCAAATTCCGATGCCCTAGCTTAAAAGACGGCACAATGGTTGATTGTACTTTCAAGGAGATAAAGGATCCGCCCGCCAGCCGGCAGTGCATAAACCACCCTGCACTGACGCAACTGGAAACTATATAAACAAGACGAGAAAGTGCCAGCATTCAATTTTGAGCAATTTCCGCATTGCATTCAGGTCCGCATTCTGCATTCAATCGGTTTACGACTGCCTGCAGTCTCGTGTCTGCAAGTCGTCTGGCTCGGTCACTTGAACCCGTTCGTTAACTCAGCATTTCAAAATATCACGCCGCGTAATTGTTAACGTGTAGAGTTGATGTAATCGCGCAGTCTGTATGTATTTTATTTTATTTTTTATTTTATTTTGGTAATATTTGCTACATATATGTATATGTGCGAATTTGTCAATTAATTCTTTTCTTGGTCGGGTCACCAATGAAACTGCCGACGGTCCATGAATGTTGATACTAACACCCTAAATATTATCAAATTATATAAGTTATGGAAAACAAACTTTTTTTAACCAAATAACGCTGATTTTGTATGCCTTTCCTGGGGCGATTTATAGACGCTGCACGTGGTGGTTTCTCCGCTATATTCCCTTGACGAGATGGAGGTGCATGATTGTAAACCTGTTTCAGGATGGCATGACTATTGAAATACCAACAAAGGCGGACGATAAACACCGATCTATCAGCATATCTTGTTAAAAAATTAATTCCAACCACAAAAACTGAACAGTGTTCAACAAAAAATAATCGAGATTTCATCAAATAAACTTCTTTTATGTAGGTAAGAACCTTGAAGACCACAAGTATGACTGCTTTGAACTATTTTAAATTGGACGTTAGATTGAGGTTTCTTGAATGCGTGGTGTATTTAGACGCGTGTGAGTATAATGTAAATCGTATGAGACCCATTACCTTAGTTGCACTTCCCGCTCCGTACGAATGGTCCTCAACACCGAACGAGGCTGAAGATATTGAATGAATGATCAATAATTAGGTCAAATTAACTAGTGCCTAGATATTTCAATTCTCCAAACTTGGGGGTGGGCTGTTATAAGGACCCATCAGTCCAACGTTCTTGCTATCTGTTCAACCAACGTATCCAAAGACTTTTACTAATTTTGAAGATGTTACTCCACTTCGCATCTTAATACACTTGTGAAATTGGATTGTTGGCGATGAATTGTAGAAATGAATACCAAATTGTTCAACTTCTTATTGTCTGAATAGGGTGTGTTGCTACGTGCATATTGTAATCGTCAAAAACCGATACAGAGATCCTTCGCATACATATCAGCGAGTAAATAGAATAAGAGGCGACAGTTCAAGCGGATCCTTTGATCTTTTACGGCTAGTTTCGGTAACCTTCAAAGGCTTAGCACTTTAAACTGATTGTGCAGAATAACGCGCGGAGTTTACAAAACCTTACACGGGCACTCTATTATGTGCTGGGGATGTGAAACATGGTGGATGGTAACGTATCCTTTCGGTCAATTGAATCCGACCATGGACCTTTAAATTGGTTGCAATTTTTACTTTTCTCAAAAAAGGAGCTTCCGTTTTTCAACTGTCGCCCCTTATGCTGTTGACTTTTTGCACATATGATAGAAAAAATATCTTTCCTCTAGAAGTGGTATGTCTCTGAGAATACGCAGCCGCCTGCTTTACTAGGTTTTTTAACCGAGCGAAACGAGGGATTTCGAAACGACTGGACGAAAAATCATTTCCGTGTATGTACGTACGCACGGTTGTCGTCAAAAAATCAGGTACATCTATTTTTCCCAATGTAAACTCAATTTTTAAAATAATACCTTAGTAGCTTGTGCATTTAAATTAATTGTCGCATTTTCGCCGTCATCAAACGTGGAAAATCAGTTATTTGAAAACATGCCCAATCATTTGAACTATTTCGAAAAAGGAAAAATGTCGATAAGCTAATCAGCTAATAAGAGGAATGTAAATAAGAGCGATTGCTACTTACTTTTTTAATAGGTATATATATAGGTAAAAATACAAGTTACATCCTGAATATACAGTATGTCCCCGGATTGGGTTACAAAGAGGAAAAAATGTTTATTTCTGACTTCTCAAAAAAAACCTGCTTGTTCTCAAACTAAAAATACACTTGCCATAATTTAAATATCCCCTTTCGTATACGGGGGAGGTTTGAAAATATGAAAATGGCTCAGAATAAAGTACCCTTATTTTTCAAAATATACAATAATTGGAAATATTCGTAATAACATTTCTATTAAAAATTATAATTGCTTTGAAGTGCTATTGATGTTTCGGTCACGTATTATTAATTTTTTTAAGTTACCTGTGTTTTTGTTGACAAAAATATGAGACTTTTAGCATCAACTTCTGACTCGCATAAATTTCAGGGTAAGGGAACGAAACTCAAATTCAACAATACACTCATCGTATCCGCCAATAAATTAACTTTGAAGTATCGCGTTTGGTAATTCGCAGGGTAGCAGAAGAATTAGAAAAACCAGTGAAAATTGTTTTTTAGAGCAGGTGGCTGTGACTTTATATTTGACACCTACTTGTAATTCTAAGCAACTTTTTGAAATAACATTATTGTATATTTTGAAAAATAAGGGTGCTTTTTTATTCTTGAGCCATTTTCATATTTTCGGACCTCCCCCGTATACGAAAGGAGATATTTAAATTTTGGCAAGTGCATTTTTTGCTTAAAAACATGCAGAGTTTTTTACAAAGAGTAATATTTTATGAGAAGTCAAAATAACTTTTTGTCCCTCTTTGTAACTCAATCCGGGGACATACTATATAAGAAATATACTAACTTCCTTGACAGATGATATACTACAAGCTGTAATTGCAAACAGTGGTTGCATTACAAATATTAATTTAATTTTTGTTGTCATACGTTCCCTGTTAGTAAATTTAATTAATATATTCTAACAAAATCGTTTTTCGTTTTTATTTGTAATTTGTAAAATATATTAACAAAATTACAGGTAACTATAATTTAGGAGCATGGGAACTGTTTAAGCAATACCAAAATATAGAAATAGGGTCACTAGATCTATTTAGGTGTACCCGATTTTACTGGCTACAACTGTACTATTGCTACAAAAAAAAAACTACGACAACTGAGATGTGAATAAATTTGAAATTATTTCAAAACGTCACTGTCTATAGTGCCTAGAACGAGTTTAGTTTTAAAAGCTAGGATTCTTTCTTGTTTAGAAAACGGTATGAATATTCGGCAAATTGCACATTTAGCTAGTTTTATTGTAGTTTTTGATATTAAAATGTGATATGACATGACAGGTTTGAATTATTCACATGACAGTTACAGCAATTTCAACTAAAATAATAACATTTATGGCTTCTGGATATAGAACTTGTCCTAGTTTTTTTTTTGTAGCAATAGTACATACAGTGTGTCTCACCAACTATCAGACATAGCTTAACATTGGAAAATTATTGGGCGATCAACTATTGCTGTGTAGGCATCGAGGCACGTGATTGATCAGAAATGACAAACGTCAAATTCATTTCAAACTGTTTTCATTTCTTACCAATCCCAAACCTCAATCTCAATGCGTACACAGCAATAGTTGATCTTTTCATAATTTCCCTATATCTGATGCTCTGCGAGACACACTGTTGTTAGGAATCCTAACTGTAACATAATAAACACTAGACTATATTGAGAATGGACGTTAGTAATTAATATTATTTAATCATAGCTTAGTGTCTAAAATAAAATGTATTTATGTGAGGACGAATTTGGCAAATTATCTGTCCTTGGAAGTACGTGACGGACGGGTAATAGAAATTTCGCAGACCAAATAGGGCCGGAACTATACATATAGTAAACATTATGACTTGTACGTGCCATTATGCGTGGGACCGATTTTGTCGTCAAGTTTCCATGACCTAAATAGGCTCCTGCAAGCTTTTCTGTAAAACCGGGAATTTTGGTGAAAGCAGATTTTAACTGGCATCGGTAGCGAACGGATCGCTCCCGAGACGAATAATTTGTAATTAAACATATTTTAAGCTACTGAAGTCTTTAATTTCTCAAGTACAGCCGTTAATAGGTGTAACGCGTAAGCTGGGTCGAGCTGAAAACCCCGACGTTAGGCGTATCGCCACACTGTATAAATATATGTACCTACAATATTGAGCATTAACAGTTTTAAAAATTCACACAAAAGTGGGAAAGGTTATAAAGTAAGAAGTTACTGCTCAAATTTTAGAAAAATTTAATTCAGTAATGGGGAAAACTGATTCTACTCTCCTGATTAATATAAGAAAGTTTTGATTAGCGAATTTGTTCAGGACCTTGCTGTAGCTCCTAATGGTATTGCAAAATATGTAATATTCCTTGTACATTTGTAGATGTCGAAAGATTAATATTTAAATATGTTTTTAGTCAGACGGAATACGTTTCTGCTTAAAAAGTTTGCATTCCCTCGTAAGATGTTTTTGAGGATAACTAATTTACGAATTTTGTTTGTTTCTTATTAAAACACCTACTTAATTCTCATGAGAATCATTGTAAGAATGATTAAAATGGGCAAAACAAAACATTAAAAATGTTATCCCCCCTTTTTAAATGTTATTATAGGTTTATGATAAATCAACCATTAATTAAAATATTTTTAAATTCTGCATAAACTAAATAAGATAGCATATGCACATGCATATTTTTAAAATTTTCCGCATATTTTTACAATATACGGTGCATATATATGCGTATATTTTGGTAAAAATGGGTTGCATATATTCCATTCGTTACTCAGAAGTGATACCCCATAGTACGTATCTACCCAACAAATCCAGAAAAGGGGACGTCTGGGAATTTCATTTCAATGCTTAATCTTTGCAACAAGTTACCTTCCAATGAATTGTGTTGATTTATCTCATCTTTATTCTCAATTATATTAAAGGATGTGGGAGAGGAGTTGCGCGAGGTCTACTGATCGCAGAAATACTAGTATAAATACATTTTAAAAACAAAGGCAAAATTATTTAATTTAAGAATGCTTTCGTTATACAGGAAAATGATCAAAACATTCAGCTGCTACTAAAAAATATTCTATGTAGCCGTGCCGAATTAAACAAAGATACTATTGAATAATACACAATCTATTACAACTACTTCCTATTAATAAATAACGAGAACACCTAAGAACTGATTTTGGAATATTACTCTCTGATCTAGTAATAAAAAATGAAAATAAATAATACACTCACTTCATGCCAATAATACAAAGTCGTCGCGCTGTCAGCGAAAACTCACTTAAATGGGTTAAACGTAAAAAATACAAAGCGAGTATTCCTTTGAAGTGAAGCAACGAAGCCACAATACTCCCTCGGCGTGTAAACAATCCGCAAACAGACCAAAACCTCCAAGAGAGCGGATAATGTATATCTGGCTCTCTGATAAATTCATGCACTTCCGCAGAGACAGGTGCATTTAAGGCTTGCTCGCTGTAAATGAATTGCGCGGAGAAAAGGAATACTTGCTACATACAGTTTCAAAGTTAAATAAAATGAAATCATCAGATCCGACTTCAGCTGTTTTATCATGCCATGACATGGTCTCTCGGCCATACTTCCCTAAAATGATAGTTGCTCACGTGATGATACACATGACGCCGTCCTAGAGCTTTCCCCGAATTTTGAACCACGAGGGGATTATAAAAAGTAACTGATAATATTACTCGTCGTTTTAAACTGTTTCGACAGATTGAATTAATCTATCAGCGGCAGCCATGAGTATATTATATATTTCCTGTTTAAGGCAATCTTCGATTAACTATAGAAAACACTATAGCCTATGGTTCGCTGACTTAATTTTTCTAGAAAGATGAACCTACAATAAATTCGTCAATCTCAATTAACGCTGTTTATTAATGTGTACTTGTTTTCAGTGGCGGCTCGCTAATAAGGGCCCAGGTGGCATGGCTCTACCATAACAAACCAATCAGTTAGGATTTTTTTATTCTGAAAGAAACATTCTTTGTGCCCATTTCTCATGTTTCTTCTCATTTTAAAGCTTAAACAAAGCACAAGTAATTTTTATTTCATTAAATATGAACTGGCTGAAGCGGCCCTCACATTTTCGACATTTTATAGACTGCAGCGAGGATATAGCGGCAAGAAGTAGATCCCCAATTAAAAGTATATTTTAACATTCAATGGGAGTCACGTCAACGTAGGCTCAAGTCTCAAGCAAGTTCGGTGTGACCTGACCCCTGCGATAACGCGCGAGTGTTGAGTTTATGATTACAATTTTCGCTGACTTCAACGAGTTCAGCTAAAAAAGGCCGCATCCGGGGAGCATGTGTATACAATTCCGAAAGAGGAGGCGTTGAACGTTGGGGTTTGCAGAAAATAATTATTACGGTTGCTATTTAAATACATGTCAACCACGCAAGCACCTATGTATCTCAAAACAGTGGAGATGCAATTTTTTTCCGAATTATAAATTTAAACGAAAAATGAAAGCGATTTATACATATTTTATTAGCTTGTAAAGTTTGGATTTTTTCACTATGCTAACTTTTGCCGTCCATATGCGCAATATTTAAATCTCGGGATATCGAAATCTGTCTTTGTCTGTGAGGGAGTGGAAAATGCATTTTAAGTTCGGTAGTTAGCTCTACCATCAAAACTCTTCACGGGTCACCATTGCTTGTTTTAACAAAAAACTAGGTTTTAAAGGCTTCACACAAGGCTTGCCACTTTTGACCTAATTTATATTGAACTTTAACACACTTATGCAATACTTTCTCCTTCCAAATATTTTCATCTTGTTCGTTTAGAGCAGCACAATATTGTTAGCCTTTATTCGGCTGATCCCATTTTTTGCGTTATCCGAAGCAACGCTTTTGTTTTTCCCAAAGGACATTACTGTAATACCTTGTCTGCCCGAATATACTAACACAGTTTGCGTTTTTCATTACTAAGCCCTTCTAAACCAATTTAAATCTACTTTCAACGCTCCATAAGCGGAAAAATTATATTCGAATAGCTAAATAATTCACCGAGATGCGAATGCAGTGGCGACGCTGTAGTATTAATGCACCGATTTAAAGCCGAGATTAACAGTTACATTTCCCCATCCACGTTATTCGAATTAACGGAATAATTAGCTATTTTTTAAATCAAGCGAAAACAGGGGTTCTGTAATTACAGTTTAATTATTTTAGAGGAAACGCGACATGTCAACAAGGCAAATTCTTCTAGAAAAGCTACAAAAGGTTCACTTGCAGCTGACTGCAACTTGCTTGAAATTACATGCCGTTTTTCATACTGCTAACAGGGAACGTTGCATTAAAACTCGATTAGCTGTCTTAAATTAACAACAGGAATGGAAACTGTAGATCTACGATATTAGATATGTCGCACAATGCTCAATATACTTTACAGCACCCCGAAGAATTGTTAAGTGTCAGAAAAGTTTGGACTTGAATACTCCACAAACTGTCGGTAGAATAAAGGCTTAAAGAGAAGATGTAATTATTTGTCAGAGGCTAAAGGTTTATAAAAGTTATGCAAAATAACCTCAGAATCAGAAACTACTAACCGGCTTCGACTGATATCGAAAATCATAAACAAATTCCCTCATGGAAATGTAATTATGCACGGTAACTACGAGTAGTTTTAATCTTTTAATTTTAATAAGTAGATATAAATAAAAGTACTGTGGTTGCCAATAAAAGGTGAGGTTGTTATTAAACGTTGCTGTTTGTCAGGTGCTTTGAAAATTACAATAAACAAAACTAAACTATGATCGGTGTCACTTTAAGGACTAATTCATGAAGTAAAATAGATGTCAATAGTTGTTTACAAACTAAATGTTACCATTTTATTCAAATCAGCAACATTACTTAAAAACTTGGCTGCATTGCTCTGCGCTTCCGCTCATCGAAATCGCTGCAGTGCGTCCTCCATATTAGGCAGAAAACACCGTTCGATAAGAATGCTTTTGCGAGCTAATTTCACTTACTAATTTTTCAAATATTTAAGCCGTTTAGTTTGGGGTGAAATTCGTTTAGTATGGGATAGTTTGAGCTGATAATCGTATAGTTTGGGTTAGAAACCGCTTGTTAGCTCACTTCACGAAGGCTTAAATTCAGCATCCCGGAGCTAACGTTTCCAGCTTCCCGAATTCGCGCTTGTACGTAGCCAGGAATATCCTTCCTTTTGGATGCTAGTTTATTTCGAGCGTCGACCTTGGGATCATGCAGTCGAGTTGGCATAGAGTCTTCGTAGAAAAATGCAACGCATCGGGATTTCCCTTCGGATCGCTGGAATTCATCTTTATTAAACTGTAAGTACATGCTCTTATCAGCATCTATTTTTTATCGTCAAAGGCATTATGCCGCAACTTATATCAATTCTACTAAGATCTTAGCAAATCAAACTGAGCGAGTTTAATCGACCTTCTTGGCTCAATGGTTATTACCGGTAAGTGCGGGTATGTAAATAATTCAAAATTGCTGAAATATCCTGTATATTATATTATCATTAATGCGATTGCACAGGTATTAGTCTGTAGCGGTTAGTTAAGCTATATTTAGCGAATTCCGAAATGCCACTTCAAATTGAAGTTTTTAAAATGTTGTTTTGTTTGTTTTGTCCCGATATACCTGAGTGTGTAAGTTGGGTGACGCCAACCCTGATTCAATTGTTTTGATATTAAATATTTTTCGACTGTTACTCTTTGTATTTGTTGTTGTCCGCTTTACTACATTTAGATTGAGGTATGCAGCGAAGCTTACAAGGTAGGTGTTGATCTACACTTGCGTGCATAGAAATCGGCCCGCTGTACACTTTTGACTTTAACTATATTTTTTTTAGAAAGTATTCATTAGATCAAAACAAAATATACGCTGTTTGAAAGACAATTCAATATGCTTTAATATGCGTTAAAATTTATCAAGAGTGCTTATCGTTTATATGCGTAACAGCCGGTAAACAAATGAAACGTATTTATGTGGTGGTTATAAGGAGAATAACAAACTTGTGAAAGATTGAAATTATTGCCTTTGCAATTGAAATTTGCACATTATTTGTTTTTTGTAATTTGATTAGTTTTCAAGTGTGTTAGTGTAATGCATACTACACCGGAAAAAGCCGCCCAAGTAATTGCCTTAATCGACAATGGGCATAGCCAGCGAGCTGTTGCTCGACAACTGGATATGACACGCGCAGCGGTTCGAAGAGTGTGCCAACGTTATGAGGAGACTGGATCCTTTCATAGGCGACCGGGAACAGGCAGAAAGTGATTTACAACGGCTCGTGATGACCGCTTTATTGTGTCAACAACATTAAGAAATCGTCACCTTAATGCGGTTCAAGTGCAACAACAGCTCCGTGAAATACGAGGAGTGGCTATTAGTCAGTGGACCGTAAGACGAAGACTGCAAGAAAGTAACCTGACCCCTAAAACGCCTGCGATTGGTCCAAAACTTACCCTAGCTCATCGTCAAGCACGCCTGCGTTTTGCACGGGATCATCTGAGTTGGACAGTGCAACAGTGGGGGTCTGTTCTGTTCTCAGATGAGACCAGGATATGCCTCTATGGTAGCGACCGAAGAAGAAAAGTGTACCGGAGACCAAGAGAGCGATTTGCAGAATGCTGCATTGAAGAGCGGATTGCTTATGGAGGTGGTTCCTGCATGATCTGGGGTGCAATTTCTATGGGAGCACGAACCGACCCTGCTTTCATCCGTAGAGGTGACAATCATCGGGAGGGGAGGTTTAACGGGTGCTAGGTACATCGAGGAGATTTTAGCAGTTCATGTGGTACCTTACGTGGACTACATTGGAGACGAATTTCTTTTTATGCATGATAAAGCGAGGCCGCACACTGCAAGAATCGTACAAGATTACATTACAGAAGTCGGTGTTCGGGTTATGGAGTGGCCAGCACGCAGTCCCGACCTAAACCCGATCGAACATTTATGGGATGAACTAAAACGAAGAATTCGAGCTAGACTTCGTACCCCAACTTCGATCCCAGAGCTTATGGTTGCAGTAGAAGAAGAGTGGCTTAACATCCCACAAGAAACAATAGCGAACTTGATTAGATCTATGCCTAATCGCTTGAGAGATGTTATTAGGGCAAGAGGGGGTCATACCCATTATTAAAAATTACGTGTTAAGTTAGATAATTGTCAATAACCATACTTCTTTTCGAAATAAAAAAAAATAATTTGTTTCATGTATTAATTTCACTATGTTAAGCCTAAGAAGCCGACATAGATTTTAATAAATGTTAACTCATATTAAAGCATATTAAATTGTCTTTCAAACAGCGTATATATTTTTTTGATCTTTCTAAAACTTTCTAAAAAAAATATAGTTAAAGTCAAAAGTTTACAGTGGGCCGATTTCTATGCACGCAAGTGTATTTTGCTAGCTAGGTTAGTTTTATTTGTTGTGAATAACGACATGGCGCCCAATTCTTTTATTAATCTACTGTTAAATTGTAAAATCCCGAAGCACTTCTTAGCCTGATCCTTACATCACGCCATATTCTGCCAAGAGTTAAAAGAGCTAGCCGAGGCCTTGTCAACCCCTTCGTTTAAGGGTGGTACAATACCGTCTCAAAAAGACGGCTGAACTGTGCTGGTATAGAAAAGCACAAAACAGGAAAATGCGGAGAATTATGGAGGAAGCCCATATCCGAACAATAGCAGAAAACGGCTGCTAAAGAAGATGAAAACTGGATGAACCGTCAAGAAGCCGATCGACGATTATTTGGCCATTCAACGCGATGAGCGTATAATTAAAAAGCCAACTGAACTGGACGACGTATATAGAGAATGCTCTTTTCATCCCGAGTTTATGGTTTTTGGGTAATAAAAATTGGAAGGAAACAGGGTAGTTGGGTTTCAAGTCAGTTAAAATTTTTGTAGGTCACGGGCATTGCTTCAGATTGCGTTTCCAATGCCTATTCTTATGAGGAAAAAACAATCTAGATCGTAATAACGGCAATTCGATTACATCCTCGGACAACATCCCAATAAAAATCTCAAAATTGCGTAAGTCCTCTACGGAAGCGGATATCGTTAACCCCAACATCTTCATTATCTATTTAGTTATGATGCCCCCGGCCTGAACCCCAAGACAGGTCGGCAGGCCGCCACCACAATGCTCCAGGTTGATTTAGAATTCGTAATTGCGAAGTTTGAATGCGCCCAAGTATGTGGCCGGAGTAGGCTGCTTATAATAGCACAAAGCATTCGGCCACTGGATGGACATTCCAGAGGCTGTTTATTTGCACGTTGCTGGCGGGTCCTTGCGTTCCACCTCCTGGCGTAGGCGCGTTCGTGTGATTTAGCTCGCGTTTCCCGACTTAAATCCGCGTTTCCGGTACACCCCAAGCACTAACGCGCGGAACGCCCAAGCATCTTCCCCGAGTCAGATATAAATAACGGGCGTAATTACATTTAATAATAGACATGATTCACGGCAATAGCACGTACCTATACAGCAGTTTGGCTAAAAAATAAGAGGGCTTTTACGTTGCGATTCTTGAAATTTATGAGTACTAAAATCTGTTGGTAGTCGAACGATCAAAAATTAAATTAGCCAGATTTTATACGCAGAATGCCACAGAAATATAGTTCAAAGTACAAGCACGAAAAGAGTCTTCGTGTTGCGCCCATAATCTAAAAGACGTTTACGAGGTTTATCCAAACATGTTTCATTTACGTTACAGAATTAACAAAAGTTAAAACAATAAGTTCTATATTGTTTATAAAAATTAAGAAAATATAAACACGATGATGAAGAAAAGGGTAACAAATGTAGACAGATAATAGATGAACAGAGTGACAAACAACTAATAAACGAAAACGCTGACCTCTTTAATAGATGAACATAAACGGGGCGGCAACTTTCAATCAGGCCACTTTTGGTAAATTGAAGACCATAAGCAATAGAACGCCATCTAAATTGCTTATTTTAGAAATCAACTTATATCCGCTATAAACAGTTGAAAAAATCTAGCTCTCTAAAAATAATCGATGTTCAAGATTTTCTTTTGACTCTGACTTCCACATTTATATATAGAATGCACTGAAGGTTTGCAAATAAGTGTAACAAACTCTTGTTACGTCACTCTGATAGCTAATCAAGAAAAATAGCAAAAGCAACCGACATCTCAGCCGGAGCTGGTCGTGGGTTAAACAAGAGACTCTAATAATAAAAAATATGGACGCCAAGTAGCAACTAACCCAAGCATTTTGCTGAAAAAAAAGGTACAAGTCGAAAAGAAGCTACTAAACCAATTCTTGAAAACGAAAAGACAAGGAAGCATAAATAACATATAAAGTTTAAAAAATTAGATGTTTTCTGGCCTTGAGATTGTCCAGTTAGCTAAAAATAACACACTCTAAAAAATCGCATTGAAATCTTACTTAATTTCCGAAACATAGCACTTTTTAGATTTTGACAATTTCAAAAAACTCCATTTTATAAATAAGTAAATTACTCGGTATATATGAGATGGGCCAAGTAGGATTTTACACAAGCACAAATTACTGACGTAAAAAGTTTTTTTGAAAAATCAAAAATAAAAAAGTTCCCATATTATGCCGACTTTTTGGCGATCACTGTATTTAAATGAAATAAAAGCTAAGGTTCAAAGATATTCTGGCAGGATGTTGTAAACAGTGGGGTTAATTAAATTTAAAAGTTGCCTTACATTGGCTCATTACTTTGATATATTATATTTATTTAAGTATAAAGCAAATCTGGTACTTGAAGAAGTTATTGACATTAACACAACAATCAAATCACAAATAATTCCATTTTGCAGGTTATGTCGAAGTCCAATTCTTATAACGCAGAGAAATAGGGTAGATAAAGACAGACGTTCTGTTGCTGGTCCCTGCAGGTACCAGTAGGTGCATCAGAAGGTGGTCACAACCATAACAAGCTTCAGGAAAGTCAAAAAGGGTACCGACAGTGTCTACAGTTCATTCACTTGAAATATCAATTGTCACACATGTTTTTTGGAATCAATGTATGTTTTTTAATGGTAATTTTCACTTTATCGACATGGTAGTTCGTAAAATTTAAAATAAACAAAATATGAATTTTGTTGAAAATATAATCTCTAGGTGGTACTTACCAGTCGGGCACAATTTCAAAACGATAACCTAACCTATTTCGATTATTTTTAGGATACAGATGTACTAAAGGTATCTACACAACTATTTGAGGGGTGATTTTAACTTTAATTTTGACATTTACAATATTGATATCTAATGTAATTAACCTATAACCCCTACTTCGCATTGCAACCCTCGGCTGCAGGTAATGTACCTCGGCGATGTGGACCCTAAAAGTGGACTGACATAATGCCATTCGCAGGAACGGAATCCAAATACACTAACTAATTAATCGCTCATAACGAGAAGGGTGCTTGCGCCAGAAGCGAAAAAGGGCTTTTGCCCATACGACAAGGACCTCTCGCCTGTAACTAAACAAACTGTAAATCAGAATGCTTACAATACAATCAGCAATATAAAAGAAAAACGGAGCCTACCGTTTGAGGTGTTTTGCTCCCACGTCCAACGAGTTGTGAATATTGTGAAATGTGTTTCATATCAGGTGAAATACAAAAATGTGTGTTTTTGAGAAATCACCAAACATTCTGCTTGGATGAACATCACCCAGTTTCCACAGACGAAGCGAAACCACAAAATTAATTCCTCAAAATGGTTACATAGCGATGAACCCATATTAATGAACTGTATTTCACGTAGCAACCTTCTTACACCAGCACGAATTAGAAAAATTGCAGAAAAGATAAAGCTCATGGCCAAGAATTTTGGAAATCTTTGAAAATTTTGGATAAACAACCACGATACTTCGAATCTCGAAATGTTGTATACGTAATTTTAAATTTAAATTAATTGGGGATATCAATTATGTTATCAGTACTGTCTTGGTTTATTACCGATAGAACAATTAATTACGTAAATTTTTGTAAATTATTTTTAACACGTCGCACTGGTATGGAATTTACCAGCGGCGTTACCACCTTTTAAGCAGAACACTTGTTTTCGACACAAAATTGTTCTTATGGCCGCCATATTGAGTTTTCATGTTTTTTTAGATGGCATTTGTATGCCTTTTATTAATAATATACATGCAATCTGTGCAATAAACATGTAAAATAATAAAAATCTTCGTCAAATTAGCGCTGACAATTTTATAGTATTTGTTACCAAAACAAACTAATATGTCGTTGATAATGCTGACAATTGTGAGTTATTCAATTACATCGGCGAATGCATAACACTACTATCGTTAGCTCGAAAAAACAATAAAACTGGTGACACCTTTGCGGTATACAGAAAATGTTCCAGAAAAAAATCATTAACAGAAGTTATGTGCCACGGTTTGTATCTTGAGAAGTTTTAAATGGATAGAGCTTATTTCCTCAAACGAAGTTTCTTACATGTATAAAATCTTAAATTTTGTTTTTATTGTATCTAGGCAGTTACTAGTTTTGTTAACTTTCAAACGTGGTTCTAAATTAGTCCGTAAAAAACAACTTTATCTAATCTAACCAAAATTTTATCTTTTGCTGAGATACCAAAAGCGGCCCGACACATCAACATCTGTGTAATTGAAATCAATACAAATCCAAAACAATAAATTTCCAAAAACTGTAGTTTCATTTCTACAAGCAACTACTAACGCAAAACGAAAAAATAATAAATTTTCACACAAAATATTGATATTCATTGCTGGAGGAGAAAACCTAAGACATAAAAATATAACCTACATGTTGTGCGTCAGTAAAAAGTTCGCGTTCGAATTTTTTATGGGCTTCTAACATCAGAGCTGACAAAAACAAAATACATAAATCAGCAAGTTACATAGGCCAAGTTTGAAAATGGCTAATCAATGTCGATCGTGAAAAAATGAGTGGAATTTGCAAAGCTGCATTTCTCTTAATACCGACCTTGAGAAATGCTGTTATTATCAATTTACGACAGTAGACAATCATAACATTTCGTACATGGTTTATTTTTTAATATTAAGTATCTAAATCAGTTTTAAAAAGTAGGTAATACAAAATACATCAGTTTACCACCATTAACGTGCTTCTCTTCCACAAAGAACGATTCCAAGTTCCAAACCTATTCGATTTTATTATGTTTTCCCTCCCCTGTTCTCTTTGCTGAAGGTATTTTAACTTACTAAAATGTCTTTTTAATACTATATATTTGAATACTCTTCTTCTTCTTCTTGAATGCCAGTTTTGCCCAATAATATCGCCCCTCCATCCAAGCTCGGAAGAAGGTACCGATGATGTCGTGAAAGAAATTCCTATGTTACAAGCTATAATAATTTGTGTGTCGCTCTTTCGGGGCCATCTTCTGTAGTCGCAACTATTTCTTAAAGAGAGCATGCGAACACATCTATAGTTTTCACTGCTCGTCTCTTTTCTTGATTTAACATTAGCAACTTTTCAATCTTCTAATATATCG
The DNA here is from genome assembly GCA_940337035.1 of Agriotes lineatus. Taxonomy (NCBI): domain Eukaryota; kingdom Metazoa; phylum Arthropoda; class Insecta; order Coleoptera; family Elateridae; genus Agriotes; species Agriotes lineatus. The sequence continues at coordinate 16,494 of CALNHX010008031.1, forward strand.
TGTTATTTCCAGCATGTATTAACTAGATATGTATGTATGTATTATCTGTAACCTCATTTACCTTGCGGTGTAGATGCTGGTGCTTTACGCGCTTGCATCTGGCGGTACAATGCTCAACTTGCCCCAGATTCGGGATACAGAGTTGGGCGCGCCTTTTTTGCCTGCGGGGCGTGTGCGGTGTGTGTCTTCGTGAGGTGTTGACCTTGTTACTCTATCTCTTGGGTCTGTGGTTCTGAGTAGAGCACAGTTAATTTGGTGCCCAACTGTGAATGGTCTCACCGAGCCCGATTCCAATCGCCAAGGCTGCGGAAAAATTCCGACCCCCGCGGAATTCGAACCCAGGACTTGCTTAATGCAAGCCTAGCGCTTACCAAACTGCGCTACGCGGCTTTTATGTATTAACTATACATAATAAATTAAATAGCAACAGCAATTATCTATATAATTGCATAATGCGGGGTGACGAGTTTAGTATGGATTATGAGAAAGGCGTAATTTTTGTATTACGATAAATAATATCCATGTGTGTACCTGAAGAGAAAAACCAAAAGAGAAACGCAACTGAAATTCTACAATAGAATAGCGATACCAACGCGTCTATATGGCAGCAAAACACGGACGGTAATAATAAAAGAAGACAATAACATTCAGCCAGCTGAGATGAAACGTTGAAGATCAGTAAATGGCTGTAGCAGAATTGATAGAATAAGTAATGAAGATATGAGAAAATTTTGAAATAATTGCAGTGCATGACAAGATTTATCAGTATGAACCAAGGTGGAATAATAGATATTAGCGATATTTGTTTGATTATGAGCATCTCAACACATTACTGTTCTTTTAAAAGGACACTGACGTTTTAATTATTTTCAAAAGTTTCGCGACAAGTTACATCGATGTCGCCACCGGTATTACAATTGGAAAGAATCAAGCGCGCTAATGTCGTTTATTGTCCGCGCCAACTCCAAGAGGTAGAGTATTAACAAGTGTCTGGTTGAGGTTCATTATTTTTGACGCGACATGGATTACTGGAAGTAAGTATATTATCTATATGTTGTTTTTATAATGTATTGCATACAAGTATTTGATGGCTAAAAGTATGTACCGCCATCAGCTTCGATCCACTATTTCATAACCTCAAAAAATTCCTTGGAAATTGGCCTCGAATATGACCGTCCTTTTAAAGGAACAGTAGGGCAATATGAGTACAATTTCAATTTTTGGTATGCGTTTTTTTAATTTTCCGCTTGTTACCGAAGTTTTTAGCCAAGTAAATTGGTATTTCACATCACCTGCAGGGCGCATTTGTAAAATAATGATTATAATTTCTTATAGACGACCTTTGTAGCTTCACGAGCTTTAGGAGGAGTTGGAGAATCTGGATGATATTCCGACACTCTCAAATGGAATTGTCCTCTATCCACCTGAGGATGCAAACGCCTTCGTAACAGATGAGAATTCTGGCAGCTACATAGATTTAACAGGGAAACAAGGATCAGCTAAGATTTCGAAGAGCAGTCGGAATGAACCTGCTGGAGACTTATAAAAAGTCTACAAGAGGAGGAGTTGCCAAACCTTCCAGGATGGCAAATGAATGTTCCAGATATGACCGACTTGAACATTTGGTTGTATACAAAGAAAAGCAAAGTCGCTGCGGACAATGCCATAAGAAAGTGTAGTTTCAATGCGAAAAAGGTCAAGTTGCGTTGCATCCGAAAGATTGCTTCAAATTGTACCACAGCCAATATTTTTTTTGTTTTTGTGTTTTGCTTCTTTTTTTATATGTATCTACTCTGTTGTAGAATGTATCAATAAGAGTTTCCTATTTTTCAAAGTTTGTTGCAATGTTTATAATTAAATAAAAATTAAAAAAATAAAACACCCTCTTAGTAGCCGATTACCCTACTGTCCTTTTAAAAGAACATAATTATTTTTGCAAAAAAATAGACGCAATCGTTCCATATGCTAATAATTAACGCCTCTAAGTTAAATTTTTCTAATAATTATCATATTATATCTGGGTTAAGGAAACTAGTTTAATTGCCAAACGAGGCGGTAAGCCGAGTTTTGCGGCAATCAACGAGTCACTGATGAAATGAACACGCTGAAAACAAACCTACCAAGAAAACATGCCCAGCCAAGTTAATTAATGTAAATACAATCATACAGGACAATTTTCTGCGTTCGTTTATTCAGGGAGACAGCCTATTAACTCGGGCATCCGATTCCTGGACAAAGCCTCGTAGACATATTGCAATATTAAACCCTCAATTTACGATTTCCTGCGAACTAACGAAGCCCAGCATTTCAAAATCACATCCATTTTAATCGCCAGAACTGGTACAAAATATCCGGGCAGTAATTCGTGAAAAAATACACCTATGCTTCGGCCTAACGATCATTTCATTCGGGCAGTTTCCTCCCGAATGAATTATTTCGCAGATTTCCCCGAGAAGCGCGATTTTTCAGGTTGACCGATCGCGTGCGGATTGCATCAGGGAGACGTAACTTTCGAATATATGTCGGGATTGTGGAAGATGCCCGTGTTAGCCCTGGGAGTAACACTGGCCAGATCCCGAGAGTAAATATTATGACACGCCAGTCTTTGCCCTGCCAGGCCGTCCTCATTTATCTTTCAAATACAACCTTTAATCCATGAGAGTCGGGTCGCTCGTTGGCGGCTTTCGAGTGGCCGGCATATTTATATTTTAATTTTTTAATGCGCTGGGAGCAACCCGACCATAAGCTGTAAACTGTTCATCGGTGAATGAGTAACTACGGCTATTTTTATGTTCTTGCTGGATACTGCAGCTTAGCAGGTCGTAAAACCGCGTCATGTAAACTTTCAGGGAAAACATAATTTGCAAATTTGAAGTTAAGTGCTAATTATAATCCTAATACACGGGCGTAAACATATTCTACACTAAAATCGTTACCAGGCAGAACGCTGCCAAAGTGACTTACTATCCATCTTGAACCCGAACGCTTTATGGCACATCTTTATAGACATGATGCGTGCGATCTTAAATCCCGGCATTCTTAAATCTCATATAGCCCATGTTATTGTATTCTCTTCCATACTTTGACGTCTTTTTATCTAGCTTCGTCTTACTTTTCTGGATTTTCTTTTATTCAATCGCTTTTACAAAAACTGTCATAGTACTTATACGTAAACGCATTCGACACATCTCCTATGAATAGTATTGCAGCAATTCTATGATTAGACTGCACTCAAGTGGAGTCGCTTCCTAACGCTGTAGGGCTAAACAAGACCCTACCACGGAACGACAAGAGAACTTGTAAAACTACCTTCAAGAGACTGATGATAAAACCATTCAAGTGCTTGTAAAATCTCACAGATTGCAAACTACTAACCTTTGGGTGTACGTACCAAGCTAACCTCCAAACTGAAGGACTAAAAAGTAAAATAATTATTTAACTCCATCTAAATCACAATGGTGGTAAAGTACACGAGATAGTTAAATCTAGCAATTTACAACCGATGTGTTTTGCCTGTACTCGCATATGGTGCTAAAACACTGACTCTAAGAAGTCCGCAAACATGACGGAGGTAGCACAACGGGTAACGGAGAGGTCAATGTTGGGATTCTCTTGAGGGATAGAATCCCAAATCAAATTATACGTTTCAGCAGAGGAATCACAAATGATCTGAAAGTAATCGCTCGCTTAAAATGGTACTGAGCTGGCCGTGTGGGCGAATTGTTGAGTGGACGCCATGAGAAAACGCTTACATGAACACAGAAAGACCCCGACACGATGAACCGATGACCTTAAACGCATATTAGAAAATTTTATAAGCTCAAAACTGCTCAAAATGGAAGAAACTTAGAATGTCCAACGATTAATGAGACAGACTGCTTGATTAAAATCATAGAGGAAAAATGGAATCTGTTCAGCGCTGCTTCAAAAAGGGTTGAGGTTTATCGGGCACACAGGAAAACCCCGATACGAGCTACCTATGACCTTAAAAACGCATATCAGAACATTGGATTCGAGAAGCTCAAAACCGATCTAACTGGATAAACGTTAGAAAGGAGGGGCCAACGATGAACGCGATAAACTGGTTGATTGGAATCATGGAAGAAAGATTTAATCTTTCCAACGCTGCTTCAAAAAGAGTCAGTTTTTAGGGAACAGAGGAAACTCCTCACACAAGCTATTTTTGGTCTACCGTTGTGTAAACAACGCATTCATACACAGTTAACGTTCACCGTAACTATGATTTTACAATTACACAGTGTGACTCTTAAACAAAAAATATGCTTTGTAGTAATTAAGGGTATTTGCAGAAACGCTAGTTACGTAATTCGTCGTTGGATTGAGTTTTGAATATATAAAGAAAATTAATATTTTAGGCCTCCTGACGTGTAAACAACATATTCGTACACAGTTGATGTCTACTTTAGCTACAATTTTACAGTTACTCAGTGTTTTTACGCATACCGATGTGGTAAAATTACTAGAAAATTTTTAGCCTTCAGAAACTCTTAAAACAAAAAATGTGCTTTGTAGTAAGTAATTAAGGGTATTTGCAGAAACGCGAGTTACGTAATTCCTCGTTGGGTTGAGTTTTGAAGATATAATGAAAATTAATATTTTAGGCCTCCTGACGTATGAACAACATATTCGTACACAGTTGATGTCTACTTTAACTACGATTTTACAGTTACTCAGTATTTTTATTGTTCATTGAAATGTTAAACAGTGCTTAACATGATCGAGTCCTCGAATGTTAAGATACGTGTAACATGCATCCACTCATTTAACATGCATCCACTCACGTCCTCGAATGTTAAGATACATTTAACATGCATCCACTCATTTAACATGCATTCACTATAGCAACATCAAACATATTCATGGTAGTCCGATTTCAATTTAGCATTTTTTATTAATTATTATTGATTCAAAATTATTGACTCAATGAACAATAAACTAATGAACGCATTTCGAGGGGAAACCGTCTTAACATTTCTCACATAAATTACCACTCTTGCTTCGCTGCGCTTGCTCGAGTGGTAAAAATATGCTCGAATGTTAAGACTAGATTACCCGTCTTAATACGTTAATTACTATTACGCATCCCGGTGCGGTAAAATTACTAGAAAATTTTTAGCCTTCAGTAACTCTTAAACAAAAAATGTGCGTTGTAGTAATTAACGGTATTTGCAGAAACGCGAGTTACGTAATTCCTCGTTGGGTTGAGTTTGAAGATATAAAGAAAATTAACATTTTAGGCCTCCTGACGTATGAACAACATATCCGTACACAGTTGATGTCTACTTTAACTACAATTTTACAATAAATTACTCAGTGTCTTTACGCATCCCGGTGCGGTAACATTACTAGAAAATGTTTAGCCTCCAGATACTCTTAAACAAAAAAATGTGCTTTGTAGTAATTAAAGAGTTTTTGCAGAAACGCGAGTTACGTAATTCCTCGTTGGGTTTAGTTTTTAAGATATACAGAAAATTTATATTTTAGGCCTCCTGACGTGTAAACAACATATTCGTACACAGTTGATGTCTACTTTAACTAAGATTTTACAGTTACTCAGTGTTTTTACGCATCCCGGTGCGGTAACATTACTAGAACATTTTTAGCCGTCAGATACTCTTAAACAAAAAAATGTGCTTTGTAGTTTATTTATTTTTATTTAGCGTATGGCATACAAGGCAATTACAAATTATATATTATAACATAGTGTACAAACATGTGCAATATGGAGTCAACACAAATGATAAAATGTTCATAAAACTTTGTAGTAATTAAAGGGTATTTGCAAAAACGCGAGTTACGTAATTCCTCGATGGGTTGAGTTTTGAATATATAAAGAAAATTAATATTTTAGGCCTCCTGACGTATGAACAACATATTCGTCCACAGTTGATGTCTACTTTAACTACGATTTTACAATAAATTACTCAGTGTCTTTACGCATCCCGGTGCGGTAACATTACTAGAAAATGTTTAGCCTTCAGATACTCTTAAAACAAAAAAAATGTGCTTTGTAGTAATTAAAGTGTATTTGCAAAAACGCGAGTTACGTAATTCCTCGATGGGTTGAGTTTTGAAGATATAAAGAAAATTAATATTTTAGGCCTCCTGACGTATGAACAACATATTCGTCCACAGTTGATGTCTACTTTAACTACGATTTTACAATAAATTACTCAGTGTCTTTACGCATCCCGGTGCGGTAAAATTACTAGAAAATGTTTTGCCTTCGGAGACTCTTAAACAAAAAATGTGCTTTGTAGTAATTAAAGAGTTTTTGTAGAAACGCGAGTTACGTAATTCCTCGTTGGGTTGAGTTTTGAAGATATACAGAAAATTTATATTTTAGGCCTCCTGACGTGTAAACAACACATTCGTACACAGTTGATGTCTATTTTAACTACGATTTTACAGCTACTTAGTGTTTTTACGCATCCCAGTGCGGTAAAATTACTAGAAATTTTTTAGCCTTCGGAGACTCTTAAACAAAAAATGTGCTTTGTAGTAATTAAGAGTATTTGCAGAAACGCGAGTTACATAATTCCTCGTTGGATTTTGAAGATATAAAGAAAATTTATATTTTAGCCTCCTGACGTGTAAACAGCATATTCGTACACAGTTGATGTCTACTTTAACTACGATTTTACAGTTACTTACTGCCGGTCTTATCAAGACCACTGATCTGACATTAACCTTAATTCGCAGGAAATTAAAGTTAACGTCAGAGTGTTTTTACGCATCGCGGTGCGGAAAGATTACTAGAAAATTTTTAGGTTTCAGAGACCCTTAATCAAAAAAAAAATGTTTTATAGTAATATAGGTATTTACAGAAATTCTAGTTACTTAATTCCTCGTTCAGGTGAGTTTTGGAGAAATAAAGAAAATAAAATCTCGAATTTATAAAAAAAAAATTAAAAATGTGTCGGCCAAAAAAGTTAATACAATACTCATGCTTTAAGCATTTTACAGCGCTCTGTTTTATTAAAGCAATCCGCTTCGCGTCGTGATTCAAAAATTAAAACATCGTACTGCAAAATGCAACCTACGCCACTCGTAATATAAATAACTATTCTTTGGCTTACACTGTCAGGAAGCGTTTAAAGTAAATGATTTTACACTTATCCCTACTTATCATTTTATGTCAAAGAATGAGATTAATTCCTAACTTTTCTATTTCCATGATCCATATTTCAAATTCCGATCCCTATATTTTTCTTTCTTCACAGTTATTAGTATTAGTCCCGAGACGTTACATCAGTTCTTCGATCAAAATTATATCTGTTCATAGAAAGTTGATATAACTTGGAAGGACTTGTTATCGACTTGCTCTAGTTTAAATACGTTCTATTCTGTTAAGAAAGTTAAACCTCGTGTAAGGTGTGGTTCTTCACCACGTAACCCGGTATTAATTAGATAAAGGTTACGGTGGGCTTTATGGCATGTATATTCTCATCTCCTATTTCTCCCCACGTCATATTCCGTTACACCATTTATTTTTCAATTGTGGAAACCTTCAGGAACACAATCGTAGAAATCAGACGCCACTAAGCTACGTTTGATTTTTCTTTTACTCTACACGTACGTTTTCAATACCTTCTGATCGCTTACAGTAATTACTTCGGCTTGTCCGAGAAATTCATTTCGAGGTTCTCGGATTAAAATAGATGTACAACTACATAACAATGAGGCACGCGTTCAAGAAGCATTTCAGCGGGGCTTTAATATAACTGAAGTCCATGCGCTACATAGCTCCAATAATAGCAAAACCACCGACATCTATTATAGCGAAGTTACAAGGTAATTCCAAAAACCGCAAAAATGGGAACTTACGTTTCCAGATACTACACGACGATGTACAGGCTGTTTCCTAAAGAACGCCGCAACCCATAACTCTGTTGTTTTAAATTTTACACCCAACAAACTATATATATTCTTAAATGGCAAGACAAGAGCTACCTTTTGACTTGGTGTTTATTCAATGTAGAAAGACCGTTATTGGTCCAAATTCAAATTCTCTATGGCTTGTGATTGGTTGTATCTATTAATCAATAAAATGTATTTGAACACAACCAAATCTATATACCATTATCTATGTAGGCCCAAGAAAACGATAAAAGAAAAATGCTTTACTCCTCCAATCTCCCACTCTCCAGCCGAAGCAAGACAACTATCAAAATAGTGCAAATAATATACGTACTATAAACTTTCAAGAATACACAAAACACTTTTGACTTACCAAATAACTTTAACTATAACAAGAAAAACATAATCTGCCCTTCAGTATTTACGTTAGCGCCCTTTTATTTTGTATTTGTAAATATTACAGTCTCTCATTTATTAGTATTTTCGTGATTATAAGGCTTTGAATAAATCCCCGTTGGAACGAATATGCAACTCTACGATGCTATTGGTTGTTCAATACTATCAAGTATGGTACTGTTGATATACTTGTTTATATTATCTTGGGTATTTAAGTATTTGTTTGAATAAATGCCATTTACTATTATTATTATACATTCTAACTATTTTTAGAATCGAACCGATCCCGTAGTTATTTTAAAGGTCCGGAGGTAACTTTAAGATCTCGAGGGCTCTGCGATCAATTGGCGGTTGGGAACGTGCATGTTTAGGTGTAAAATATGACATCACAGTGTGTGAGGAATTTTACAATGCGAAAGCTGTCGTGTGGTTTTTAAAGTGACTTGTGGTAATTACGTGGATTAATCGAGGTCTGTAATAGATATTATTGCTTGAGTAGCTTTCCAATGGACGTTGTATGCAGTTAGATGGTGTAGCTGAGTTAGACACTGTTTCATTGTTGATATTAATTGTAGAAAGCTTTGTTGTTTGAGTTGTCGCTCATTCCTATATTGTCGGGTTGGTGCCCAGTCGGTACCGCAGATACTACTATCGTGCCTGGGAATAGCGACCATCCGACGAGATAGCCGCTAACCTTTGACCTGATAAGCACCTAGCTTATCAGTGATTCAGGAAGCGCACCTGGATAGCCATGGAATGCTCATTTCCTGCAAATGCCGTTGTGTCTTCTGAGGAGCGGCAAGCGTAGATGCAAATTACACTGACATGAGTTGGAACTCATCGGTCTATTTAGCATTCAGGTAATAGGCGCTAGATGCGGTAAGCATCGGTTTTACAGGTACATCATCGGCGGTACACCTGAAGGTTGTTTCTGAACGAGATACTCTACCAGATGCCGTGTGGGAGCGCAGCGAGAACCGCAAAACCCCCATCGCGAACCCGTACTGCTAAATGTCTTAATGTTTGTTTACTCTGGTTTGCATGCCTGTTTGTGGAATCTATATGTCTTGCGTTCACGAGCGAATGTGTGTGATCACATGCCACATGAAAGGGCCCGCTTCCATTCCAAAACTCCACGAATTGAAATACAAGTTATTGCCACCTCCGTTTTCTTCACGTCATTTAGTGGCGTCTGGTGTCTCCCTTTTCCACGCTAGAACAAATGCCTTGGTGGAAAGATCTTGAACAATTGCAATTATATGATATCGTACTAATTCGGGAGTCCTCGAAACTATTTAGAAGCTATTTAATACCAAAATAATTTGAAATCCGAATAAACCCTTTTTCTGTTCCACTCTGGGAACCTTCATAGAGACCCAGGATGTAACAGGTAGGAATGATGACATTATTCTTCTTCTTTGATAAAATCATAAAAGCAATCCCCAGACATTCCTCCTAGAAATCTTTATAAGCGTACATGACTACAAAGCAGTTTAACGCCTCGAATACTCTTAATAAATAGAAACGATCCAATAAACGCCGTGCTCAGCGATACTAAATTGGAATTTCCTTAAATGGTACAAATCTGCCTGTCCATATTGAAATGTTTCCGAAGTGCTGGTTTTAATTTGAGGCAATCCCAAATTAATATCCCAATTCTGCGGAGCACTAATTGGTGGCAATAAATTGCGCATTTTAAAGCCCCTCTTGGTGCGATTTTCGTAACGACTTGCCCCTGAAAGTGCCGGGAAGCCCTAACCGTAACCGCATTGTTTGGAGCCGAACCCGCCGATAAAAATACAATGCTGTGTACCGCATTTTATGATCTATACGACGCAAAGGAAGCATATATCATTCAAAAAATACAGCTTATTTGTTCCGAAACGCTTTAGAGCTTCCCCCGAGTTTTAAACAACGTAAATTATCGGCGTTCGGTGCTTGAAGCAAGGACCCAAATACGGACACGGGAGTTGCAAAACCGATGGACTTAAACGGAAATATTTCAGAGGCGAGCTCAAGAAACCGTAACTTTTTATGAATAATATGCGAGGATCTTTCCTTCGCAAAAACTAATTGAATTTCTAAGACTACCCACTTCAGTGATGCATCAGCCATTTCCGATTACCTGCATCCTGGATCGTCCGCCCACTCTTATTCGCAACGGTGCATTTCCATCTGATTTATCGACATAATCTCCAAAAATAACGAGACCAAAGCGAATAATTTCGATGGGATGAAGATAGTTGGCATGAATATTTGAAGATCTCGTTAGTTTAAGCAGATACGAAGTTTTATGCACGGCGCCGCAACCCCAGGAGAACAACTTCCAATCACAGTAAAAGCTTCACATGTCCGTAGTGTCTGCTGCCAACAATACTTTTTATGTGAAAAAAATATATAAGACGCCCGAAACGACGTCATTTCTTAATTACTTTAATTGCGTATTCGATCTGCAAAGGCAAACGCAGATAAAACGGGTTATAACAATTTGAATAATGTTCAATTCTTTGAATGACTGCTAATAACTCTGTTTTAAAAAGACAAAACGCGATTTCTATGCCAAAACTGATGTTCCATTGAACTATAGTTTATAGTTTAACAATGATATCATTGCAATTGGGCCGCCTGTATGGTTGAGTGGGTTAGTAACCTGCTTAGCTACCAGGTGGACATGAGTTCAAATCCGACCGTAGCCAAGAAACGTGATTTTCTCCTGAACGTTAAGATACACACCGGTTTCGAGAGACTGTTTCCGAACCAGATCCCAACACAATTCCGTGAGCCGTGAAGAATATCCAGTTTGAATACAATCTGGTAATCCCATTGAAGCGCACGACTTCCAGAGCGGGGTCCACTCTTCCGAGCACCGTGGAAGTGCCTAAGCCACGTATAAAAGAGCGGATTTGCGTACCTCCACGCAATATACAAGTTGGTGGTATCTTTTGGAATCTGCAAGAATAGTCGATTGTCTCATATTGCGTCTCAAACCCGGGAGGCGATCTTGGGTGAATCGGAACGTGGTTATCATATTACAGTGCAAGACGCAGCGAAATATCCCGCGCAAAACGGACTTTTATGCATCAATTATCTGCGTGTTAAAGACAGTTATTTTAGCGTTCTTTTAATGTTATTTAAATGCAAATCTATGCTGGATACTAAGTGGGAAATTGATTTCATATTACTTGACTTGTAAATATGTGTAGAAACCAGCTAACGCGCGTTGATTATACATTCTTAGTTAAAATCGTTGTTTAGAAACGGCTATTTAGTTCAGCAATTAATCCTGATTTTATTATTGTTTTATATGTCTATTTAAAAGCCTATATATTTGTGTTAAAATAATTGTGAGCGATTTGGCTTTTATTTGAGTAGAAGCATGGATCATATGTTTTCAGTGCTACAAACCAAATTGGGTCAACTACCGGAGCATTGTTGCATTGACTTTTTCATAACTACGACTGGGATAAAAGGTAAGAGGTAGGTACCTCAGTGTAAACTGGCAATAAAATATGTCCCCACAAAGGGGTAACCAATAAAGCCCTGTTACAAATTGGAAAATCAACTGTGTGCAACATGAAAAAAAGAGAAAAATTCAACAGTTTGCCGTTATGTACAGTTCGCTTCACAAACTCAGTTACAGCACTAAGGGCCGGTTGCAGAAAGCAATGTTAAGTCTGGTGTTAGCTAACGTCGCGTCAAAGTGAACAAAATCGCATAAAATTTTGTTTACTAATGTATTAGTTACCCTAATCATTTGAGATTTGATTCGTTTTTGTTCACTTTGACGTCGCGTTAGCTAACACCAGACTTAACATTGCTTTCTGCAACCGGCCCTTAATGCCTTTCAGCCTCGGAACCTAAATTAATCTCAGTTTCGTCTTTTTAAAAAATTGTTGTAGCATTTTATGTAATTTATTGTTGTACTTTTTAAAGTGTTGTATTTAGTCACAAGTTTGTGTTTCAAGGTGCACCTTATGTATGACATTTAATAATCACCTTTACTCTGTACTGGATTGTATGCTATTTTAATTATGTTATTATATACTGTGATACTAGCATTTGGTCTTGTTCTTTATTACTGCTACCTTGATTCGTGTGCTTTCTTTCAGATTATTGTGGTACCTTGAGTTTACGAATTATCAGTCACGCATGGATACATTTGTCGTTAGCTAAAATATTCGTTGGCGCGCTCTTTAATTAATTTGAGAACTTGAACTGCACGCCGTTTCCATTGAGTTAGTTTGGCCGGCAATTGTATCCATGTAGTCACTTAATTTTGAGAGTATACGGCGGCGAATCAATTGAAACTAACAGTACACTACATCTAATATATATTTGTCGTTAGCTAAAATATTCGTTTGTGCGCTTTTTAATTAATTTGAGAACTTGAACTGCACGCCGTTTCCATTGAGATATTTCGGCCAGCAATTGTATTCATGTAGTCACTTAATTTTGAGAGTATAAGCCGACGAATCAATTGAAACTAACAGTACACTACATCTAATAATCTGCGGCGAAGAACACTATCGCTGTCACTCCTGTTCGAGAAACCTTTAAGAATAAAATTATGGAAATGAACCAATGCAAAAAACACAAAGCTTGCAGTATAAAGCTAGAAAGCTCAAAAAAAAAGCTTGGATTATTCCAATTTTGGTTTCACATTTTTGCCCCTAAAGTAAAGAAACATTTGCGGAAATTTAATTTACCTGAAAAACTCCTATTTTTAATAGACAATGCACCAGAGAAGAACTTAATTCAAGACAAGTTGTTGCTGTTTTTGCCACCAAATTGTACAACACTGATACAACCACTCAATCATAGAAAGAGACTGTTAAATATAGTTTCACAAAAGAATTTTGAAAATCAAGAAAGTTTAACAGAATCCACCATACAAGATGCGATATATTCATTGGCTCAATCATGGGAGAATGTATCAAAGAAATTGGTTAGAAAGGCCATAGAAAACTACTGTGGCCTGAAAATGTAATCTTAACAGAAGATAATATCGAAAATTTATGGTAGCAACCTTTAGCTCACTTAGCCAAACCTTTAAAACACACTAGCGGCAATGACGATTTAAACGTAAACAACTGATTTAAAGGGGCTGAAGAAGCTGTATTAGAAAATTATACTTTAACTGATGAAGAAATAGCCAGAAGTATACTACAAGAATATCCAGACTTAGACGAAAAAGACATAAACAACCAAATGACATCAAACAAACCGAAACCATCTAATACTGAAGCTGTAAAGGTCTTTGATGTTTACCTAACGTGAGCAAATAGTGTGTCACTTTCTCTTATGACATATGCTACAAAGAGCCTTAGAGTGAAGACACACAAAGCAGTTCACGACAAATCTGCAGCCGCCTGCGATAAAACACACGAGTCGGCTAAAAAGTCGCCGCGCTAAACATAACGATGACATGTTGCCATTATTCCTATTGAAGATAATGGATTCTGACTAGGAGTTTATAACGTTAGTTGGTTTAATTTATTGTGGATTGAAGAAGAAAAAGAGTCGACTACGTGCTACATGACGCATGTGTTTAGTCCGCTTTAAATACATAGAATCATGGGCCGAGTAGGCTGCCGACTCGGCGTGAGTCTTCAGGCTTAATCTCAACTTAAGACAGTAAAACAAACAACTAGTCAAGATTTTTTTAAATCGAAAGATTGCGTTCACTACATATCTACCTCTTACGCCTTTATGTTACTTTATCCTTCACGTGTTTGTGAGATATTTTAGTTATTATCCATTATAACACTATTATAAGTTTAATCAAATTTAATATTTATTAGTAGTCTTTATCACTGTCTTTTTATTTCGAACCAATCTCGTAGCCTATATTTATTTTGCTCATTTTATTGGTTTTTAATATTTAAACTTTAAGAGAATTTTTCTCGATTTTTTTCAGATGTAACATATTGAAAATTTAATATCATTGAAAACAACATAAAAAGTACTACCAAAATCGATAATAAAAAATACAGGTTGTCATTTAAAAAAAAAAGCCGATAACGTAATAACTTTTAAAACAAATGACGTAGTGACATAAAGCTGGTTGTACTGTATGACCTACAATCAAAATTGCTATACCCCTTCAAGAGTTTTTCATAACAATTAATATTAACAAAGTTAATGAATTTATCCATTACTTTGTTTCCAACTGTATAACATATAACTGACTCGGATAATGTATTAGCCTTTACCTAATTGACCTCGGCCACAAAATGTATCCTCGCTTGTTATAAGCTCAATATAGGCCTAATACCGTTAAACACTATTATCTTCATCAGTGTTGTTATAGACTCTTAACCAAATTAATTTTAGTATCGTTAAGAGCTTCATTACCGCCCTGAGTGCGGTAATGAATATTACCGCACTATTTTTGTATAAAGAAATACGTTGAATCAGAATTTATTGATGAAGATAAAATATTGAACCATAAATGTCTGCTTATGGCACTTAACGAGACTCGTTTGATTGTCGCAAAACTCGACTCACCGCCTCGTTTTTGGCAATCAAACTAGTGTCGTTAAGATGCTCATAATCAAACTTGTATTGTTAATATCTATAACGTGAAAAAATATGTTTGAACTTTTTTAAAACTTAGTGTGTCCTAGAATGGCCCAACAGAAAATTTGGCCGGGAACAATATAGACCGCCTTGGTATTATAAGGGCTAAAATTACTGAACAGTTAACATTAAAAAAGGTATTGCTTTATTTTAAGAACATTTATTTAAACATATTGTTATCTATCTGTACAGAAACGTTATAAAATATGTAGACTTTAATTTATTTTTCCCGCTGCTGATCATGTAAGTCAGTGATACAGCCTTAGTAAGAAAACGTGTAAGTCGGCGATTATATTTGTTTGCTGCTTTTTCTTGACAACGGAACTTAATATTATTATTAAGTTCCTAGGATAATAAAATTAGCAACGCAAGATGCAGACTTAGACGTTTTGTTTACAAGTGTTTATGTGACATGTGACACTCACAGGTAACGCAACTCACGAAAATTAATCCTGGTGACAGGTAACAAACCAAACGGTTTTTTCAAAAATCTAGGAAAATTTCGATAAGCAGCAGGAAAAATATAATAAGATAACTCGGAATGTATCGCCTATTAACATTTTCGGCAGGCAACAAGCCGTGTATGCGCCTTGGCTTGTACTTGCCTACCTCAAATGTTAATAGGCCCTTAAATTCCTTGTTACTTAAATAGCTATTATTGCATGTACTATGTAAAGATATATTATTATTAACTACTTGCTCATTATTTTTGTCTACAGATATGTGTTGTAGAATTATTATTTATATTAAACGTATGACAGGTATTTTAAAATAAAGAGATAATAGAAAATACTCTGGCAGAACCGCTTTTTTAAAGATACACGGTAATTTAGCAGAATTTAGATGACTATTCAATTCACCTGTCATCTGTCAAAAAGTGACCAATGAAAATCCAGAATTTGACGTTTCTTAGCCAATCAAAAAAATATCAGTGGATGTATCTTCCTAGAAGGGGTCGAGCATTGCCAGCTGAACTGAACGGCTATCTTAGAACAGAAAATAGACAGGAAGCTGCATTTGTAAGAAATCCGTGCGACCGCGATGGGTTTTCAAAATGGCAGATGGTTGTTTCCTTTTGGCAGTGGCGTATCATATCGAGAGGGTGCATGTGCAGCAAACAATTTCAACAGTTTTATTAAGCGCACTTTACACTATGTGATTTATGACTACATGGGATTTTGTGTGACTTTAGTCAATGTCTGTAATTTAAATTGCTTCCTCAGATTGTGTGATTACTAGAGTCCGTCAAATGCCATTTTGCCATGTTTCTTACTGTAGGCCCCTTTAGGGCCAGATTTCGTATTTAGGCGTTTCACGTAGTAACAAATTGTATTAGTTTGACAGAATAATCCTCCTCCTGCGCTATTAAGACTCGATCCACACTATCGGGCTGCTCACGGTTCGATCACGATTCGCTCTCGGTCCAGTCAAATGTTCTTCTATTCATACTGATCGAGCTGCTCACAATTTGATCGCGCTCAAAAATAATCGGATACTTTTAATTTAACCAGACCAATTTTATTTAGATACTCCGTCAGAGATGGGCAGTACTCGAGTACAAGTACTCAAATACTGTACTCTAAGTACAATTCGGGTACTTTGTACTCGGTACCCAGTACAATTTTCAATAAAGTACTCTGTATTCGTACCCGTCAAGTCAATTGGGTACAAGTATCCGATACCCGCGTCTTTTATGAGTACATTTGTCCGAGTACTTTAATACCCAACGTGCAAGCGCAAGTGCGCCATGCAAGTCTGGACTTGGCTGTGTTTGACGGTGTTGCCGGTGTCTGTTTGTACGAGAAGGCGAAGCGACTGACAACTCACAACACTCTAACCCTCCAACGATTCAAATACAACACGCTATCATCACTAACCCTATAAGCTGCCGCTACTGTGGTTTGCTTGAAGACTTGAGCACTCGAGGTAAGGAGCATATTAATATTGTATTATTACTTATCATATTTTGTTGGTTGTACAAAGGAATGTAATAAACTGATAAACTGTTTTGTTTATTTTGCTTCTTAGTAGCTTCAGCGTACTTATGCGAACGTTTTGTCCGTCCGTCCGTCCGTCCGTCCGTCTGTCTGTCTGTCTGTCTGTCTGTCTGAATCGCCTGTAACTTTCGAACGGCTACAGATATCGAAATTTTGAAAGGGGGCAAAGTTGTTGCTAAGGTCCCGAGCACCTTCATGCGCTATTTGGTTTTGGCGAAAGGTGGCAATTTTCCACTTTGCAAAATTTCCAAGCATTGTAGCACAGTGGCGGCTTGTCCACTTGGCGCCATCTACAGAAGTTCGGTGTTCACGTTTTGAACTACACATTCTGGGTGCACTATAATACTTAATGTTTTCGCAGTGCTGAAGCTACTCTTTAGACCTGTACTTGAGCAGTTTATTATGACCCGAAAACAATGTTAAGTAAAAGTGGTGGGGGAAGAAACATGTACTTGCAAATAGTACTCTTGAAATTCGAGTACTTGTAGTCGGAGTACTGTACTTGACAGGGTGTGCAATGAGTATAGTACTCGGTAGGTACTCTGTACTCATTCTTCAGTTAAGGCATGTACTTAGTACTCGGTACCCGAGTACAATTTATCAGTACCCGGACCAGCTTTGCCGTCAGTGTGAATTCGGTGATCGTCCAGTAATATGTAATAATTCGGAACAAAATGTCTTTAATATTTCTATTGAAGAATTAGCTGTCACGGCAGTTCTTTTAGATGAAGACGATAATAAGAAAACTAATCAAAATTCCACATTTGCTCAGGTTCCATAATTAAACTATCATATCCTGGAATAAACTGCCAGAAACAGTTATAAGTGCACCATCAGTGAACGATTTCAAAAATAGACTAGACAATTATACATAAAATATCAAACAGTGACAGTGACGATAAGCACACAACACCATAAGTCAATGACCTGAAATAGATTATACCAAACAAATGAACTTTTGATTAAAACTATACCAGACAAATTGAACATTACAAGTGCTATGATATGCATGCATCAGCTTCTAGCTGCTAGTGCATCATTAATAATAATAATAATAATATACATGCTACGCAGTTTTTTAAGCTATGTACTATACTGACTGTATATTTAGCACATGAGTGACCGACAACTGACCGAAGCAAAGATAAAAAGCCATTCATACTATCGGTGCGGGTCGCGACAAGTCTGCTCTCGCGCCAGTAAAATATTCTTGTTGACGGAGCTGTTTTGGAATGTGATTGGACCTGAGCTTGAGCTTTACCTATAGTGTGAATGTGCACCTTGCTAACAGTGTATAAATATTTGAGCGGAGTGAGTGTGGATCATGATTGAATCGTGAGCAGCCCGATAGTGTGGATCGACCGTTAACCTGTTCGCTGCAGAAGACGCGCTGGCGCGCCGACAACTCCAGCCAATATGTGCGCACAGCGTACCGGAGCGTCCCTTACTGAACCGGTTTCAAAGCTCTAGTATGAACTGCGCATGTAACTGGGGGGACTGACGCGTCATACCCGCAGCAATGTGTTAACCTGTCAAACTGACACTCTTTCATTATTGTGCAACAAGTTATCGACATGTAACCCGATAATATCGAAGTACAGGGTTTTCATTAATTCCCATTTCGCACGTGACCCTGTATTCACCCTAAATGCTAGGCAACCAAACTTACACGATTGGCAGTACTCCCTAAATACAGTAACACAAAATTATCAGTGGCGTAGACACAACACAGACTAAATAACGCTTGAAATCTGCCGAAAATTGCTAAAGCCGACGCAAATGAAATTTTAGCAATCGCCACGAACGGTCCTCGCGTAGTGGGTCCTCGAGCGGAGGCTTGTCGGCCGCCCACCTCGCTCGGTCGAGGCCATTGAAAACTGCCCAAGATTGCTTCTAAACAGCAAAACGAAACGTATGAAGTTTAAAGGTTGGATGTGACGAACATCTATGTCGCGTTCGCAATTTGTTTAAGGATATTACCAATACCACCAACCTTCGAAAAACAAATTTATAGCAGCAAATTTAAATTGAATCACGTGGGAAATGGGAATTAATGAAAACCCTGTACTTATAGTATTAATAGTAAATATACTTCATGATAATTATTCGGAAGCGAATTCAGAAGAGAAATATTATTAGATTCTTCTAACCTATTAGTTCCTCCCTTGCATGTTGTAATAGAGTATCCTAAGTATTAAATGAATTTTTTTTTCGTTAAAATTTTCTTCTTAATATCCTCCCTGAATATTTCTCCTTCGTTACAGATTCTTTTGCATTTGAAATCTACTATTATAAAAATTGTTAGAAAATTAATATCTGTTTAATTCTTAATAATACTTACATCAAACATTTGAGCAATTCTTCCAATAATGGCTGTTTTACTTAATTTGCCATTGAGGTCTTTTATATTACTAATAGTAATTTATTATACAAGACGATAAAGTTAAATTTTATCCACGAGTGAATCGTTTAACGTCGTGTATAATACAATATTTTTTTCTATAGCAAGAACTTTAACAATTTCAAAAGAAAATAATGACAGTCAATCACATTTCAAAATGTCAGTAGCTAGATTGGGTTGCTACGATAATACGAAGCTGTCATATTTAATTTAAACAAAAGTTAGAAAATTAAATTACTTTATCTATAGCCCCTCTATTACAAATAGTAGCGACATCATGGGGCAAACCTGATGCAAACATGAAAATACAAAAAGTTACTAAACGGTAAATTTCAGTGTAAACAGTGAAAAAATAACAGAGATGAATACCTGAAATCCTTTTCTGCCACTATTTTTACACTTATCGACACAACACTCTAGCATTTCCACGTCCTCAACTTCAAATTAGCCCCCGAAGAGAAAAATGAATAAAAACAGGACAACTGTCAATGTCACATTTTAATTTAATTATGCAACTTCCTAGGCGATTTTTAAATATGCTAGGGACTTAAGGGATACCAACGTGATTTTGCCCCAGCGGCAACATCAATCGTTGTCGCTACTATATGTAAATATAGGGGCTATAACTTTATCTATCCTTGATGTTAAAGTGCTACTTTATCTACCCTTGCTGTTAAAGTAAAACTTGACCTTTTGTTTTGAGTTGATAAAAGCACACTTTAACATGCGCTATAGAAAAAAATAACGTTTTACACTTTTTTAGTTCTACTGTAACACTGCTTCTTCATGCCACTTTATTAAGTGATCTTTACTAAAGTGTCAATTTGATAATCCCGGCGACCTTCATTTTGACATTAGGTATATTTTGTAACTAAACTGTTGTACACTGCTAAAATAATATAAATTCAAAGCCTATCCTAAATCATAGCGCAAAAAAATTGACTATAGCACCCAGTTTTGGATAATGTAAAAAGCTGTAAGGCTATTTTTAAATTCTATAAGTGTGCGATTTCTTTGGAGTATTTTCTGTTCAAATATTACGATTTCGCGTGTATATATAGGTTTTTTCGGTCATATTTTCACGTTTAATATTTCATCAAATTGTATTTTAAGTTTTAGAGGTTTGGCACGCAGCCTTCCCATTTTCTAGAAAGTTCGGCGAGCCGCTCTGGCTTCGAGCCATCTTGCTTGCACCTGAGTTGTTTCGTCGCTTTGTAGCGTCTTTGTTGAATCGAATTTAAAACACAACCCTGCGAGAGCGACAGAGGTATTCGCTCCATCGCACAGTTTTCTGTTTGCCCCGCCAGCGTCTGGCATGCGACAGCGTTACACAGGCTGGTTTTCGTTGAGGGAGTCGAAGTTGGAAGTCAGTTGCGGACGATGCGGAGAGTGTGGTTTTCCGCCGCCCTCCACAGTCCCTTGCGAATGAGTGTGCTGATACAGCAGGGTGTTGTTTGTTCAGAGTGCTTTACGGGCAGTAAAGGGCGGCAGTTGTATGTGTTGTTTGGTGCCCCTGTTGTTGACCGACGCTCTCGAGTTATCGTGTGCCGTGCTGGCAATTTGCCACCTTATAGTGGGATAAATACAGCAAGAGCGTGCCTTGGCGGCGTCTTCATGTGAACTTTTGTCGTTTCGTTGGGCCGCATATTGTGTCCTGTGAGGGGTTCCTTGGTGGGCGTCTTCAGCACTTGCAACCGTAGCCTTTGCGACCTTTCCTGCGCTGTGAAGCAAGTTCAAAATGTTACCGAAATTTAGAGCCAGGCGAAGCTAAAAATTAAGGTAGTGTGTGTATTTTATGTACTAACCGCTTATCATTGAAAAGTTGCCAACTGATTTACCAAATACATTGTAGCACAATAAATCAGGCGATGTTAGAGTATTTCTTCTTCCTCTTCGTTCCTGTTGGTCCTCTGGGGATCATAGGGCGTCCAAAGAGACGTTTCACTGACTGTTAGTAAAAGTAATAAGGTTGTCAGCCTTACACTTTCGGCTCACTACACTTGTGTGTACACAGACCAATAGATCGGTTTGTTTATATTGCCTTTTGTTTTCTTTGCGCCGACTGCAAGCTTATTTTCAGGTTATGTTATTTACAGTGTAAAGATTTACGTACGGCGAAGCCTGAGAACAGTTGATAAGCGTTGCAGGTGAGTCGGTGCGCTTGTTGCTGCAGTATTGGGAGTCGCGTGGCTGCTCTTATGTGTGATTCCCGTTTAGTGTTGGATTTCGTCAAGGTGATAAGTTGAAAGGTAGGTTCATTTGCTTCCTCGTTCCTCTATGGGCTTACCTTTGTATTTCGTTCTGGTTGACGAAACTGGGTGGCGCCCTATTCAATTTTGTCATTGTTTACCATCCCTTAGGCAGTTGCCCATAGGTAATCTCGTGTAGGACCACCCCTTGCGTCTGATCGGCATATCTTGTTACGGGCAGGGCAGTGGACCTAAGTGAGTCATTGTCCCGATTTTGTGTAATACCGTCCGCGCTGGCCGCAGGCGCAGTGTTGTAAGAGTCGTTTTAGACTATAACAAAGCTCCTGCTGTTCTAAATACATAATAACTAGTACTTCTCCAATCAGTATATTTCACGCAACTCCTCCCCTACATCCAACGAAGACGAGACATACCAACACCCATAAGTTAAGCACAGAAATGAAACGCGCCCCCCAGATATCTCCCTTCCTGGAATTTTTGAGTAGATACTGACTATGGGGTATGTATCACTTATGAGTAAGAGGAAAGTGTCATCTGTGAAAATAATCAAATACGTTTAGGGCCATTTTTTAGTAAACTTCTTTTTGTATTTTTTGGCGTAATTGGGCCTCATGGCAACGAACACTGCAACATAGTGAAACTGTCATTACAAAGCTATATAGAATCTCTGTAGATTTTCATGAAAACCCATGAGTAACTTTTGCAGCTATGTGTGGAACATACCGTGAGATCATTTAAATTTATAATTAGAGTCGCCTATGATTAATGTTATACGTTTGGCAGTACTGAAATGGCTATCTCCTACTCGGTTTACTTATTACAAAAGACTAACACCCGTATTCATAGTCGTTCGCCAGCGGATCTTCGGCGACTCGCCAGAGTTTCGTTATGAATGGTATGTTGGCGGCACTGTACGTCTATGTCAAATTCGAGGTGATCAGATTAGGTTTTCAGTCAGTTTTGACAGAAACTGACACAAAATCTAACCTGCTAACCTCGAATTTGACATAGACGTACAGTGCCACCAACATACTATTCATAACGAAACTCTGGCGAGTTGCCGGCGATCCGCTGGCGAACGACTATGAATACGAGCGTAAGATTTTATCAACTATACGTAATCTAGCTTAAGTGACCCCCATTGTCGCTTATAGTCAGTTGCTTACAGATTGCATATTTTCATAGAAATATACATACAGTCTATTTTTTTTTAAATCAGCTGTCAAAGTGTTGTCAAGTTGGTATGAGGCATTAAAAGTAGCAAATAGTGCATTTCACAATTTAGGTTGGCAGCGTTGAGCCGTTCAAGGTCATGCACGTTCAACATTTCAATTACGTTAGACAGATATAACCTTAATTTTGACATGGGGGAAACTGTTATGCAGTTGGTCGGTAAGTACACAATTTACGATAACACAGTCTGGTTTTTTATAAAGCTTTGACACTGACAGCTGATTTTTAAAAAATGGACTTTAGCTTGTATGTATACCAACAAGAAAAATTTCCTGCAGACGGATAACTCGGTTGACACATAAATCCCAAGTTTAAATAAAAATACATGTAAATTGTTATATATGGTACAAGTAGATAAAGAGACATTTTATCCATTGCCCAATGATCAACAAGAGAATTTATTGGCCTGTCTTGACTCGTGTCTGACTACTCGGCCTGCCATGTTTGTTCGGAGCTCCTGGTGGCCTGCAAGGCACATTAATTCGTCGTACTTGAGTTGCTAATTGCACGTACTGTCACTGCATCTGCAAATGTTCATCACTGGCAACAGTCTATATTGCATTTATTGTGCTTGTCACTCACTCGTGCCTGGCGTGCTTTCCAAGCAAGCCACCTGCTGACATAAGACAGTCCCCACATTCATCTGAAGTTTCTCTTTCAAGAATTATTGCCTGCATCTTTCAGCCTTTTGCGAGGGTTATTTGTTGCTGCTGTGCGTGGCAAATAAATGCCCACTACACATTCAAATCCAAACTTTAAAAAGTAACTTTAATCAGCAATTAATTTTTACTGTTTATTGCTATTATTTAATTTTATTTCATTGTTAAAGAGTGTAAATGTCTATTTGTATATCATGGGAAAAAAACAGCGAGTGAAACAAACAAGACAGGAAATGATTATTTCCTCCACAGGAAAGAAAGTCAATCATATGTGACTTTAATATGACAGCTTAATCCTATATTTTTTACTAAATATTCTTAACAATTTAAGCATCCATCAAAACCAGAATAACAAGTATGAGTATTTTCATCTCTTAGCTACAGGGAAGAAACACTATTTTTTGTATTTCATAGAAAACTATCTAATTTGCACGATAGGGAACAATAATTTTCGTAAAAATTACACGTCATCTTTAAATCAGCCAATATTTGGACACCTTTATTTATGTAATGTAAAAAAACTGACTTACCCTCTTTTCCACGAATCAAAATGCTTGGATCGCCCTCAGGACTAGTGAAGTACCCAGAGCCCTGGGAATCCCAGAACCTCCTATCCTGCTGCTCTTGGAGCGTTTCAGCCCACTGCAACCAATCAGAATCCAACGATGCCTCATACAGGTCCAAAAGTCCACGAATCAGAAAAGCGTAGTCATCCAAAAATCCAACAATAGGAGTGGATCTGTAACATTTATTCATATTTTGATCTGACAATTAACAAATCAACCACACTTACATTTGGCTGACTTGCTCGTCATCTCCTCGATAGCAACACCTTATTAGGGATTTCTCTTCCTCGTTATACAGAAACTTCCTAATAAAATTGGCTGCTAGAATGGCTCGGTTAATGTAGCTCTGATCTTTAAGCACAAAACCAGCTTTGGCAAACCCTGAGATCATCAAACCATTCCATGACGTTACAATCTTTGTATCGACATGAGGCTTGGGCCTTTTTTGTCTCTCATTATACAAAATCTTATGGCACTGTTCCAGAATGTCCTTTAGATTTTCAACACTTATCGAAAACTTCTCTGCCGTTTTCTCAAAAGAACCAAACACAACAAGCACATTCTTCTTCTTCAATTCGTGGTGAGGGTCTTGGGCGGGGTCCACATTCCCATTTGGCTTTACATTGTAATGATAGCACATTATATCAGCATGATTTTTGTCAGGAATCAGGTTATGAATCTCATCGTACTCCCAGACACAGAAAGCACCCTCCTGCTTGTGCTTAGCACCCTCGTACGGGTACGAATCGGCATCCTCAGCCCCGTAAAAACCACCCAAGGGATGACTCAGGTCTCTAGACACATATTTCAATATGTCTCTGGCAACGTCAGCATAAAACGAGTCCTTTGAAACGACGTACGCATCACAATAAGACACCACCAGCTGCCCTTGGTCGTACAGCATCTTCTCGAAATGCGGGACGTGCCACTTGCGGTCAACGGAATAACGAGCAAAGCCACAATTCACGTGGTCATGAATGCCTCCATAAGCCATCTTCTTAAGCGTGTGCAGGCACATGTCCAGCACATGCTTGCCCTGCTCAGATTCATTGTCGCTGGCGTAAATGTGAAACAGCAGGTTGAAGTTGGAAGGCTGTGGGAACTTGGGGGCATGCGAAAATCCTCCGAAATCCGGCTCATAAGATCGGGTTAGCTGCTGGATGCATTTTTTGGCGCATTCTTCCGGTGGGACCTCGATGCGTTGGGCAGCTGCAAATTCTCGTTCCGATACCTTCTTCAGGACTTCGAGTGAATGTTTGCCTGCAAAATTTAAAAACGGTCATTAGATTTTTTTAAAAATATCTTCACAGTTTTGACAATGCAGTAAATAGTTGGATTTTTCATATTAAGTAATTTTTACAAAAGAGGGAAACATCAACCAGGTCAAGGGTAAAAAGAAAAAACTGCAAGAGTAATTACAATAATCTGGATTCGAACAAGGATGGTTATAATCTAATATTAAAGCTGAAAAATGTGAATCGATATAAAACATAAGAATTCAAATTTGAAAGATTTAAATAACAAATACTACGGCATTTACAGATTAGAAGAGACTTCTAATTTATTTAAAAAAGAGTATTTTATGTTAATTCCAATAAAGCAATCAGCATTTTATTTATTTCATAACTAATTATCGTAACATAACTCAAAAATTAAACACAATTATGAGTCAAATATGTGGTAGGAGGGTATACAGGGTGTATCAGAAATACGAGTGTTAATTTGAAGACGTAGTAGAGCTAGCTAATTTAAATATTTCTTTTGACCTTCGCGAAATGTCTAGCACACTTTAATGTTATTTTGATTTCACTCACAAGCTTTCTACGAGAACAGTTTTTAGGCGTTGTCGTGCGGTTTAATGGTTAGTGTGATATCTATACACGTGTATAAGAATATTACTTCAGTAAGTAACAAAAGTTTAGATAACCACATAATATGGATTGGTGATCCAATACAGTGCAAAAACGTGATAATTTCAAACTCTCACCGCCTACCGAAGTTAACAAACAAATCTATTCAATACCAATTCACATCTAACTGCCAACAGATATTACGCTCTTTATACCAACGATAAAAATAAAACCTCAAGTGGGTCAGCTGGCCAAGCCGATAAAACCGATAAGAGTCCGGTTCAAGCAACAGAGTGCAAAACTAAAGTTCCTTCAATTTTTCTGCATAAAGCCACGCATTACCAAAATATCGTAAAGGACATTAAGGAAATAGTCAAAGAGGAGTTCACGGTTGCGACCAAAGGAACGTCAACAAAAATAAACCTAACCAGTATACAAGACTACTGTAACCTAACAAAATTCTATACTGAAAATAAACTCAAATACCACACCTTTCAGAATCCGGAATCTAACGTGTGTGTAATTATGAGAAATGTCCCAACCTCACTCTCGGAGATTGAAATTACTGGAGAAATAGTAAAACTCGATTATCCTGTTGTGAAGGTTGCTAGATTATATAACAAAGATAGGAAACCAATGCCGCTATGTAGAAGTAAATTGAAATGAGAAAAGGGCTCACGTGACATGTGCACAGTAGCGTTCCAGCTGGCGGACGAGTCCAACATGCCACACAAGGTGTGGCCTTGTAGATGACATTTAGGAATCAGTAGCGTAATGTGTAAACGGGATGCTATTTAATTATTTAAATAAATGAAATCTGTATTATTAGCAGGTTTCATTTTATTTTAAGCTTCTACCACATTTGGTAGGATGAAGCACAGTCGAAAGACGCTTGTTGTTATTTTCACTTATTGTTTCTTCTTGTCCAGTGTCCAGTTCCCATTTTAATTAAAAATTTCGCCGCCACTGATAATTCTACGGTGGCGCATGTGACGTCATGGCGTGCCTTCTTCTCATTGCAATCCACCTATACCATGGAATTAACTAATAATTCCAAAGCTAATGAAATATACAGAGTAACTAAACTTTATCACTGTATTATATCGATTTAGCCACGAAGAAGAAAACAGAGGGATGTTCTTCTTCAAACTGTCAAAGATACGGTCACACATGTAACTACTGTCGATTGAAACCACGCTGCGTTAAATGTAAAGGCAACCACCTGTATACACACTGTATGAAAACAAAATAAAGACAAACCGGAGTGTGTAAACTGTGGGGGGGGGGGGACCCGCAAATTACAGAGGCTGTAGTTATATAAAAACGGTCCGTAAATACCCAAATAGCCAACCTTGTAACACACAGCGCAGCCCAGAACAAGGTAACGTTCAGTCCGGCGTAAGACAAAATTCGTATAAAAAATTTACGACTCCTGGCTAACTATTCACACACGCAGTCAGAGGAGTAAGTGACCACGTTAGCAATCAACCAGAAGACACCAGTATATTAGGACAAATTATTAAAACAATTATTGAGGCTATCTTACCACACTTAGATAAGCTGCAACATATTACTTCAACACTAATCGCTGCCTTGCTTAATTATGTATCAAAATAATAACTCGACCAGAACATTACAAAACTTGACGGTGCTCAACTGGAATGCAAATGGGGTCAAAAATTAAAGATCTCTTCTTATTTCATTTTTGGCTAGATGCAGTGTATAACTGAAACGCATTTAGTACAACACGAAAAATTCTCAATACCTTCAATATTTTCCGATGGTACTAACAGATGGCGCCACTACTTTATCACACATGATTGTTAGCAGAGGTAGTAACTGGCTCCGATTGGTAAAATTTTGGGCTGCCATCTGATAGTCAAGCTTAGAAGTACCCCCCGAGTTACTGTCCCAGGCACTCTAGACAGGTTTCAACATTTGGCATGAGTGTCTCTACTTGTTTGATGTATGTACGCTGCTACTACTATAGGCTATTCAGTATACACAAAACCATTTAAATTTTTTTTAAGTTGGCATACACGTAAACTTTTTGTGCTAGGAATTTTATATTTTGTTTTACAAAGGTTTCCACACCTGTATAAAGGCGACTTTGAATTTATAAATGACAATTAATAAATCTCATTATTTCAGTGTCAAAGTACATACTATTCTGGAAATTCTTGCTTGAACTTTTATAAAATATAATAAAAATATCTACTAATAAATGCTACATCAATAGTGTCCAACACAGTATTTGTTTAACATCATTAAAAGTAGTTATGACAGATGCAAATTAAATGTCACACTCTTACTGCCGGTCTTATAAAGGCCACTAATATGACATTAACTTTAATTCGCTGTTAAAATAAACAAAAGCGCATAAAAATTTGTTTACTAATGAATAATATGTCATAAGCACCAACGCTTTGATGCGCTTTTGTTTATTTTAACAGCGAATTAAAGTTAACGTCAGATTAGTGGCCTTTATAAGACTGGCAGTTAACCTATTTGTTTCAGTAACTTTCTGTAAATACATTCCTAGACAAAAGATGAATTTTGGAAGTACACACCCATGACATTTTAGAAATCAAAGGCCACTTTATGTTTTTATGTTTAGTGAACAGACTATACTACTGGCTATGATATTTTTCTTTTCATGTTGGACTAACTGATTTGGTGATGTAACTTTTTTTTCTGTCAGTGTCTGTTCGACATTTTCTTGCCACCACATTGCCAGATTTATTATTTTAATCACAGCCTGCTGAATTGTGTGACAAACGTCACTTTATACAGCCTGGGCATCTTTTGAAATTCATTGTTTCCATTTCTGAGAAAATGCCAATTTTGGCCGTTTTGGCGACACATACCCACGATGACAGTTAAGTGACAGTTGATGTCCAGAATAATACGTTTTTTAACAATTATTAAGTTACGCTGCACCTTAAATCCTGGTCTGGAAGATCTATGGGTTGTCGTGAATGTTGCAAGACACCAGCTGATCATATGCGCTGTCTATTTTCTACCAGGTACTTCGTCAATACCTGTGAGCTACATAGAAAGCATTTTCTCAATGGAAAATTCATCTTCTCTGGTGATTTCAACATTCCGGAAGTAGACTAAATTTCAGAAGGTTGCTCTATAGTCCCTAGCAACACAAATCACAATCTTTACTACCTTAATTTAGAATCGGTTATAAGTATTAATGACTTGGGTGTACTTTTTGATGAGGAACTTTCATTCATTGAACACATAAGACAGTGTCGTGTTAAAACGTTTCAGGATTCTAAGCTTTATCCGCAGACATACCAGCCATATGACCAATCAAAGGGCATTAATGGCATTATATTTTGCTCTAGTGCGGAGCCTTTTGGAATACTGTAGTATTGTTTGGAACCCACTTACAATTGTCACATACTCAAGGTCGAGAGAGTACAAAATAAATTTGTAAAATACATCCTGTGGAAGCAGCAACTTCCATATGATGGGATTCCTCATGCAACCAGGCTGCAGCTCCTAGCTTGGAATTTCGACGTAGAATTGCTGCTGCTTTATTTCTTTATAAAGTAGTTAATGGTATCGTAGACTGCTTCGATCTACTGGGTATGATCAACACCCGCTCTAGTACCAGACCTACATGCAGCGCTCGACTGGTAGATGCTACATCATCATAGAAGACGAGTTAAAATAATACAATGATAATACTGACTGCTATGGATTCACGTGTAGTCTGGATTTATGTTAGGAAGAATACAGACGTATATTAGCGATTTTTGTTTAAAAAAAATGCCTTTGTAGTGTTAAGTGATAAAGTTAGCGTATTCAGTTTTCCAACGAATGACGTTTAAAAAGTAAAATGGGTTAGAAGTATACATCGTAGTGAAGACACCACTCCAACAGAATCTTCCAGAGTGTGTGTTCTGCATTTCTCTGAGAATCACATAATTCAGGAACATAGAACTGTTGGAGATGATAACACAGTTTTGGTAATTCCAAGAAAGCGGTTGAAACTCACGGATGATGCATACCCAACATTTTTTTCAGAACAACCGTCCTACATGACACAGAATTTGACAACAAAGCGAAAAAATCCTAACATTAGAAAAGAAGAAATTTGCAATAGATTGGAATATTAGGCAGAGCAAGAACGGTTGATCGAATAAACAGTTTTCAGGATCTGCAAGGAAAAATTCGAGACAAATTTAAGAAATACAATAGTGACTTTAATTTAAATGTGTTTTCAAAACATTTATTTGTTTACTGTTTTTTGACAATGAAGGCGAAAGGCGAATTTTAAAATGTTTGTCGATTAAGGAGGACCTGACATTTAAACTTGGGTATGAAGGACACGCTATATCCAAATCTGAATTAAGAAACGTTTTGTGCAAACATCAAATTTGTGAACATTGGTCAGTTCTTTTCAAGTTGCTGGAGTTCCTGGAAACATGGAAGTATCCGGATAAAATGCAAAAGGACTCGTATTAGGACAAAATGCACATGGTCTGCAATTTGTTAAAAGAACTAGCCACTAGCGTCAATACGACTACAGAAAATAAACAAATCATACAATATGTAAGGAAGCAAATTAAACTCCTTCGAGCGAAACTAATTCGTCTACCTACAAAGTGATTGAGCATTCAAAATTGTTAAAACTACTACACCCGAGATATTTAAAAACTCTGTTCATAAAGCCTAATACAGAAAATTCTAGTTTGAGTGGCGGTTAAATACTTAGCTGACACAGGAGTTTATTGTAAAAATTGTATCACAAATATTTTGTATTATTTAAAGTACTGATAGGTCCAGGTTTGAAAATGAATTTGTTAAACTGTGAAACTCAGGAATTACTTCAAAAACTTTCTATTGAGATGCTTATTTTTAAGGACATTATAATATATAATACATGCGAATGCGAGGAGTCGTATTTAAATTTATGAAGAAGTGCATCCTAAATTTTTTTAATATTTTATTAAAGAACTACTTTAAAAGTAACTAGAAATTAAATTCACAGTGAAACTCATAATAGCAGTGTCAATAGGAAAGCAACAAAATTATCGAACGCCTTATATTTAAATTTGTGTTGATTAAATATATCTTAGAGGCATCTCGAAACGTTTTATTTAATTAATATTTTACCTGAAGTGTATAGTTTAAAAGAAATTCTACGAAAATACCGAAAGTTTTGGAGCGCACCGTATGGTTCAATGCAGCGGCTCCGTCTTTTAATGTGACGTCGCGAAAGCTACAGCATGGCCTGATACTGGAGCGAGCGGTGGTATGATTGACTTTCGGGTGTGTCCTAGATGAACTCGTAACCAACTTACCTTTAAGGAAAGACCACATCGAACTAATTATGGTTTTAGCATGTTCAGTGATCGCCAAGTGAAAATTTATAACACAAACTTTAATAATTGTGACATATTTTTCTTGTCTCTTAATTCCTTTAAAAGATCACCGTTTTCTTCGATTTATTGTACTTGATCTTTGTTGTAATGTACTATTTCGAGATTTTTCTGTAATGTACTTATTGAATAAATAAAAAACATGCAGTATCAGTACAATAAGAACCTACTGTCTTGACTTTATTAAATATGAATCGTTTGATCTAGGTATAGTATCGTGTACGTACATTTCAGAGATTTATAGTTTTAATATTTTTCTGCGTTCGAAAGAACAAGGGGTAATAATGCGGTTGTCTAATGCGTGGTGCTCACCACATCACCACGTGTCATGAATTTGACACGCGACAGCCGGGTGTGAGAACGAGGATACGGAAGCTCTAACCTTCCGCCTTGCAGGCCTTGCAGGCCAAGCTCCTTCATGGGGTGTTAGTGCCTCACCATTATTATTATTATAATATTTTTCTGGAGAGAGGTGTTGAACTCCAAGAATTCGTAGTAACTGAATCTGTTCGTGTAGCTCCTATGTTTGCTAGAATTGGTTTGAGTAACTTATCAGAGATTATTATAAAGGTTTTATCTCTGTGATCCATACAAATGAAAAACTCCGATGAGGTTCAAGAAGTAGCGTAGTTATAATTTTAGATGGATTGCATTGTCCAGATAAATACTAAAGTATATTTAAAATTAGATCAATTAATTGATTTATTAAAGCTGTAAATCGTCTTGGGTATTTCAACGCTCCCTTATCTTGTAGACGTATAAGAGCTAACAATGGATTTGAGGAAGAAGTGGTTAAAAGAGATTCTAAGCAAACGTTACAGTTAACTCTTTCTCCAACTGTTCGTACTACATATCCACTCAAAAATGCCACTGAAGCAGAAAGAATTCCATATTCGAAGTGTGTGGACACATTTTTAAGTTCATCTATTGCTTCTTCAGTATTTCCAGGAAGATAGAGCTTATAGTCAGGTGGTTCAATGAATTCCTCTGTAATGTGACCAGCGATACTATTATAGCTGCAGTCAGCAAATACATTTACCGAATACGATTTTTTTACCAGCTCGCATTGCACTATTTTTTAATTGCAAGCATGTAAAATAAAGTGGCATATTCATATCATGTACACAATTCTTGTCCAAATTGCAATAAACATTAATATCGAATGCTTTTTTTATGATGCAGTATTTTTCACAAGCAAATTGCGCGCTACGCGCACGTGAAATAGGATACGCGAAAGGTCAACCTTCAAGCCGAGCGCTAAGATAAGAAAAACAAAACCTAAACAAATATAAACATCTGTGAAGCCGGAACGTGAGATTTTATTTTGTGCCACAGACAGACAAACACACATTAAGGAAAATTATATTATAGATTTTCGTTTCTGTCATCAATTGTCAAATCATTTCAAATTTTCATCCTTAATTTAAACAGAGATCCGGCAACAATGTACCTATTCAGAAAATATAACCTTAAACTGAAAATAACCTAACCTAGCACAAAAAGTGTCAATTTTCATTACGGAGTTTAGTTGCCACAGAGGTATTGCGAACAAAATTACTAAATGGTCATAGCCTCACCTGACCCAAAAAGATCGTGAACGGCATATACTATACAAGTAGTTGCACCTACAGAATATGTGTACCATCCTTATAGATTGGACCACTCTCCGGACATATTGGATATCGTTCTAATTAAAAACTTCACCAAACCTATCCATCAGGAAATTATAAAAGAAATGGACTCATATCATGTTCCTACGTTAATAACATTTTAAGATAGTCCAAAATGGCATGATAAGCTGCCTACACTAATTAAGGGCATAGTGGATTGGGATAAATTTCAAGATAACCTTGAAACCATTTTTCGCGCCGCTTAATTGTTTTCTCCATTTATCCAATTATTTCTGGTCTAACCTGTATATTTTTATTTGAATTATAATCCATTGTATTTCGAATTATTTCAATTTATTAGTTCGCTCATTTCATACCGATTCTGGAAAACCCAAAAACTTCCACGTACTTATCACGAGGTCACAGCGTTCAGCTGTTTTTTGTTAGTGGCCGAATGAGCTAGAATTCTTTTCCTGCACCTCGACGAAGCAACTTGTTTTTAAAAAGTTCCGTTCGTGCTTTATTATGCTACGACGATTAATTTTTGAAGAGCTGATGGTTTTGATTGAGGTACGATGAGATTTTCTGCTTGCTATTCTTCTATTAATTATGTTTCTTTAGCTCTTAATTGACAGTTTTACCCGACTTTACACCGGCTAATGTCCTACCTAGCTTCTGCGATTTGGG
Source organism: Agriotes lineatus (assembly GCA_940337035.1). Lineage (NCBI taxonomy): Eukaryota > Metazoa > Arthropoda > Insecta > Coleoptera > Elateridae > Agriotes > Agriotes lineatus. Next base: position 49,962 of record CALNHX010008031.1, read on the forward strand.
AGTGGCTCTGCTTCAATTACGGGCGCATCCAAGGTGCTTTTAACCACAGGGTATAGCAACCCCCGACCAGCATTTGCCTGTCAGCAACTTATGGGCGTTGGAGGTTCGAGGTTAGTGTTACTTTTGTGGTGAATGCCGCATTAAAAGTGGGTGGTCTCCCTGCTTTCAAGCTGACTCGGACTGGCTATTCTGGGATTAATATTATATTAAATTATCTTCGATTCTTGAAATTTAAATTCGTACATCCCATAACTATCAGTATTTAAAGTTTAAATTTATACTTTCCGTTCTTACTAACATGTAAAGTTTCGACGCATACATTCAATCAGTTTTAATATTTGAAGTTTAAATGCTTATACATACTTAACTACAATTAATATTGAAAGCTACAATTTATATGTGTAATCAAACCTTTGTAAAAGGAGCATTCACGTTTTTTGCCTTCAATAGCCTGAACAGAAAGGTTTTTTAAATGACAGCGATAAGCATATCACTCGATTTATCTGTGGTTACAATTAATTTAATAACCTGAAAGGGGTCCTTGATCTTGCTCTGTGTCGCAACCTTCGATTAATTTGCACATTTCTATCATTATTACATTCTTTATGACCAAATTATTCTAATTATTTAATATTGAGTTACCATTATAGACTGCAAGATTATTTAGAGTTAATAAATACATGCTAGTCACTTGTAGTTAGTAATATTATTGGAAATCATCTGATTTCTGGCGCCCATATCTTTTTTGAAGACTTTGCAGGGTATACAGCTGGTGGTTTGAACTCACGACCTTATCGCTGAATTTAAGCTAGTTCGGCCTGCGCGGTAAGTAAAAATTTTTAGAGCTTTCGTGTAGTGCGTACTTAAGGAGGTTGGGGCAATCCTGTGCGGGACGCGACGTAAGGGGTTGGCCTGTGGTAAATGCATATACTCGGCAGGCATTGCCAACTTCAGAAAGACAAATAAAGTATAATGTTTTCTCATTTTTGAGTACATAGTAAAGATGAATGTATGGTTTTTAAATATTTTTTACGATTTTGTACCTGTAATAGCAATGAGAAACTATTTTTTACAGACAAAATGTAGTTTCAAATTGAATAAATTAAACGCTGAAGTTTGGCAACGTTGTCAGTCGTTTGAATTAAACTTTGGCTTGGCACTACTGCTCTTATGGCACTCTAACCTATAATTGCTGTCAACAATGAGATGTGTTCCCGACGAGAAAGTTCGCCGATATAAAGCCAAAAATATAAGTATAAAGAAATTCGAGCATCGGAAGAAGCTGCGTCAATCGTGCATGCTTCTAAACGCGCATAATGCCGCGACGAAAGTGCAGGATAGCGTGTCGCACGGAGTAGAAGGCCGGAGAATCGTTGACATTCCGGTGTTAGCCAAAAACTTGAAATGCCTTGTCTGCGACCAAATTTTGTCGTTATCGTGCATAGAAAATGAAAGCCGCCGTGGTCTGGCAAGTGTCTTCAAAATTCGATGCCATGTCTGTTTGACAGTTCGTACTGTGCCAACGAGTGGTTACTCTTATTCTGACGGCTATGTTCGACGTAAAATATAGCACGTTAATTCTAAAGCTGTTCTTGGGGAGTAGCACGTATTCAATTAATCCGACATACGTATTTCGCTTGCGCCATGATATAAATACAAGGGTATGCTCGAGAGATGGTAACCCACTGCGCACGTGAACCACATGACGTCACATTCGTAAAGTCTCGGGCATGATTATCATGGTCTCGGGCATATCAGGAGGGCTTCGGCATGTTGGACGACGATTGCACGCATTGCACGTCGATAACACTAACCTCATTTATACGGTTTCTCTCCTGTGTGGATTCTTGCATGTCCAACTAAATCGCGTTAGAACAACTATAAGGTTTTTCTCCTGTGTGCGGAAAAGAGTTATATCAATAAAACCGCGTATTATTTACACAAAAAATAGCATTTATTACAATTGCGTACGATTTCCCTCCATTTCACCATTAACTTGACCCACTACAAATGCAAAATACGATTTTTCCGGGAGACTTTTAAAACGTAACTTTCAAATTGCCACCTATTGATGACGTAGTCTAGTTCACGCTTTCCCATTGGTCGTTGAGAAAAGCTGTGCTCGAGCATACCCTTGTATTTATATCATGATATTAACCAGCAAATCTAAATTAGATCAAATGAAATTCAAAAGAACTACTGTAATATACAGTGTGTCGCCTTAAATTTACAGGGTTTTTCGATTGCTTCGAGATAGACTACTTATAACAAGAGATCAAATAAATTTACAATTAGAGTCGCCTGTGATATGTGTTATACGTTTGGCAGTAGTGAAGTGTATTGTCAGTCTATGTTAAATTCACGATTTGCAGGTTAAGTTTTACGTCAGTCTGTGTCAAACAACAAATAAAACCTAACCTACTAATCTCGAATTTGACATGGACTGACAATACACTTCAGTACTGCCAAACGTATAACACATATCACAGGCGACTCTAATTGTAAATTTCAGCATAAATTTATTTAAAATTTATAAAGTTATTTAAAGAATTTGATTCAATAATGATAAAAAATACCAAATAATACATTTTTAACATATTATAGTATAGGAGTAGTTATTTAACCAACAAATGTGTTAATGAAGGCGATTAATAATCGAAACTGTTTAAAGCATGAACGAGCAATAGCGAGTGAGTGCCTTTAATAGTTGAGATTATTAATCGCCCATTAAGAAACGAGTTGATTACAAAATTTTTTCGTTGACCGCAAAATCTTTTTTTGTGGCGAAAAATTTGATTAATATAACTAACCTCCATGCAAAATATCATCATTAATTAATGAAAAAGAGTGTATTAATCAAAAATAGTGTATTAATAGTTCTATTAATCTATCCTTTTTTAAAAAACAGTTAATTATTGAAAAGAGTCCTTTTTTAGGACAAATAATTCATTAATATTGAAATTAACAAGCGGTTAACGAAAAATAAATAAAAAAATACTTCAAACTTGTTTTTATTTAGATTATTCTTTTACAAATATAACATCGATGTATAACATTCATACATATACGTAAATTACACATTATTAAATAATATTAATTTCGTAAGTTTGTGACGAACAGAAGATTTATTTTTTAAAACATGTTGCAAATTGAATTGCTTTCCATAATGATTGGCTTTTATATTTATATAATTATTGGCTATTAAATGAAACAAAGTATATTCATGCGATGGTGTTCCGAATTCAACATTTCTCGGATGACTGTTAGGGAAGAAAACAATAATTGTTTATTACAAATATTTTCTTTGACACATTTAATAACATTCGCTTTAACATTTTTATGTAAATGATGCTCTTTAATTACCACAGCTTGAAATGATTTTTCTAGCTCCTTTACAATTAAATGAACTGCATCGGATGGCAGAATTAAATTGCCTCTATTTACATGTCTCGTGAAATTTTCCGTTGCATAACTATGATCATTATCATTTGATATCAATATATCTACACAAAATTGACAATTAATCTTTTTCATAATATTTTTTACAATATATCCACTTATATAATGTAAAATATCCTGCGCATACAGGCATCGAAATATTGTCTAATTTTAAAGTTTTTATATAATTAGTTGTCTCTGGCAAGACAGCTTTAATCGTATTTACGTATTGGCTTCTTGAAACCATTAGCAAAAGGATTGCGCGAATTGAGAATGTCAAAAAGACGATATATATTTCTAATTAAATGAATTGTGGCTTCACTGTTTTGGAATTGTTTGTCCCATTTTTTTTTGTAAATAGTCCATGGCATCAGCAATCCCACTACTCAAAGTCTGAGCTGCCAATTTCACTTTCATGATACTATCTCTGAAATTATTCTCCTTAGCATAGAATTTCGGCTTAGACCGCGTAGTATTTGTAGATGAACACCCAGAATTCTCTGGCTTAATGTGCCTTGCATCTTGTGAAGTCGAGCAGAAACCCGCGCGATGGCCATGCTCTTTGGTGGCTCGTGTTGTTTGAGTATCTTGAGAACGAGGATACTTAGGCAGATTTGGCCGTTTTGCTGTTTGTGCATCCATATTCACTAACGTTTCGCAAGACCTTGCAGCTTGCATCATCAGCGTGAAAGTCTACAAATAGTACGCGGTCTAAGTCGAAATTCTATGCTAAAGAGAATAATTCGAGTAACCGCGAAAGCCTCAAACAGTACATCTCTGAAATTAACATGTCTGGAAGTTAGTTTATTAGCAAATCTCAATCCAATAGTATTTTGCAAATCGTTTAAGGCATTTACAAAATGCCATTGCACATCTCCTTTTGCAGATTTAATAATTTTTTATCAGATAGTGTATTTCTGGCAAGTTTAAGCATATGACATGCATCAAACGTTACTATAACTTCTAAAAAGTTAAAGGTAGTAAATTTACAATTAAACCTATTATTATTTACATTTGTTGAACCACGAGGAGCGAATGAGATGGAAAATTTTGTCCGCACTCGTTCTACGTCCAAAGTTCGCTTTGAGCAGTTTTTGCTGGTAAGAGTCACCCGGGGAGCTTAAGAATTTCTATGCGGGGTACGCAAGGCAGTCGATACTGGAAAAACCTCGACGGTCGTGCTCAACCTGGAGATCTCGCGGCAGCAGGTAGCCTATCCTTTGTTTGTCGTCGCGTGCAGCTATTTTGAACGCACACGGACCTCTCCTTCAACTATGCTGGTATGGGCTCGAATGATGAAGCCCAAAACATAAAGAAGGACGAAAGGTTAGCTGCACGTCGGTGAGCGGCAAAGAAAATTGCTTTGGAAACGAAGAAGATAAGAAATAAGGTAAAGCGGAAAACCGGAAAAGAAGGGCTGGAATAAATTAACTAGGCATTGGCCTACGTAGAAGTAATCACACTCACAACGTACCTCAGATGTCAGGCGACCAGTAAACCTATCTCTGCAATAGAAAAATTACTCTATCCCGCAATAATCGTGCCTGCGGCGACCCAACCGTAGGACCAAGGTTTATTACAGTATAAATTGCACTTTGCGACATGAATTTAACATCAAAATACTAAATAGTTTGTTACACGTTAAAAACGGCATAAATAGGGAAAATACAGGGATCAGTTGCCCTAACTATATTATGATGTACTGTGACAAAGATTTCGGACTAAGCTTTAGTGGGAGGGAGGGTTCATTACGCTATTATTATTTAGTACAACGACGTTGTAAATCTAAATAAGATGTTAAATAACGCTACCACTTTTTCAAACCAAGAAAATTGTAAGAAAAGCTTACCAAAAGTGGCAATGTAGACCTCCCTTTAAAGGTGTTGGAAATTTTCAGGGCCAAGCTCAGCGTACAGCTTCGGTAAATCTACCTTTATTGAATACCTTACAGCTGTTAAACTCCCTTACATAAAAACAAGTAACAAAATATAAACTCACATGCAACGTCATATATATAATAAAGAAATACACAACCAATTTAACAATAAAATGTATTAACTTGAAAATAAAGGCATTTAAATAATTGACAAACATTAAATCAAGAGAAAAGAATTAGTATTCGTAATTAATACTTAAATAATTAACCAGCTGATTACAAAGTGTAAGATCTAATACCAACTGACTGAAAACGTTAAAACTTTGACTACTGACGATAGCAACTACTCAACTTTTTATTTGTTTAATTTAGCGGAAGATTATAATTAATTTTTTGTTATCAACTAAGTTACTTAAAGAAAGAACTTTGTCAAATAAATGATCACATTACTTCAAATTGCTTTAAAACTAATGAAACATACGGTACTCTATTAAGAAGTTTAAGAGATCTGCTTGCAGAGTTGGTGCCCAATGCTACTGCCCAAAGTGTTTGATGAAATACGGGAACGAGGCCTTCACAACGATAAAGGGTTGACATTTGCTAAGAGTTGAAACGGTATTATATATTCCCAGATGCTGAATGAACGAGGTACATAAACGACCGGCAATTTTACGACACTCGAAAATTCATTTAAAAAGCTTGCACGATTGACAACTCTATTTGTTAGCCACATAATGCGATATCAGGGCTTGCCAAACTTCTCGATACGAATTCTCGGCTATTCTAACTTAATAAGCGTCCCTCGTATGGCTTGAACCTTGACAAACTGGCACCCATTTCAACGGGGAAAAGGCAGTAATTGCTACAAAACACAGAAGCTCACAAGTTCAATGAGCACCAACACACAGCTTCAGAAAGAACACAATTAAATTAACAGAAGCGCCAGAACTATATTTCGATCGGGCCCCGCCAGGACGTGAAGCCCTTGCGAAGGCCGAAGACAGCCAACACTTTTCGAAGTAACTTAAAAACGCTTGGAAAATGAACCAAGGTCTACCCAAGCGTCACATTTCTATCTCTTTCTTACATTCATCCGCTACAGTTTCTCTCACCTAATACAAAGTATGTGAACCGCTGCGTCAGCTATACTTCTTCTTTAGGTGCCTGTTCGTTCCGAATGTTGGCAAGCATCATGACTATTCGTATTTTGTTGGTAGCTATCCTGAAGGGTTTGGCTGATGATTTATGCAACCACTGTCTTAGATTCGCCAACCACGAGAATCTTCTTCGTCCAGGTCCTCTTTTACTGTTGATCTTGCCCTGTAGTATTTGTTGAAGGAGATCGTATCTCTCTGCATTCCTCATAATATGCCCGAGATATTGCAATTTGCAGCTTTTAACAGTATTCATGATTTTCGTCTGTTTTCCCATTCGCTTTAATACCTCTATATTGGTAACTTATTGGGTCCACGATATTTTTAGCATTCTTCTGTACAGCCAGAGCTCGAAAGCTTCAAGTCTCCTGGTAGTTTCTGAGTTAAGAGTCCAGGTTTCTACGCCGTACAGAAGAACAGAAAAGACATAACATCTTAGAAGTCTGAGCTTTCTTTGGAGTGTGAGGTCATGGGTTTTAAATACCGCGCTCATTTTGTTAAAAACAGAGCGTGCTTTCTCAATCCGGCATTTGATTTCTTGTGAGTTGTCCCATCTCTCGTTAATAATTGTCCCTAGGTAAATGTATTGGGATACTCGTTCAATTCTGTTTTGATTGATGTATAGGTTGACCCCAGCTATACATCCACGCTCAAATCAACGGGCACGCCAAAAGGCTGGTAACATGTTTCAACCTGTCCGTCAGACTCAGTCTGTCTGATGCCCCTTCTTAAACAGTGAAACAGGTATGGAAAGGCTCTTTGTGAGTGAACAAATGAAATCCTCAAAGAGAATTAAACGAATGAGACAGTAAAACAGGGAACCCCATGTCTGCAGAACTATTCAACTAAACGATGGGTGAAGCCAAAAATATGTCACTAGAGATTTGAAATCCTATAAAATTTAGCACAAATAAACTTAAAGAAGCGCAAAAACGTCGGTATTCAAAATATTAAAAGTGCGGGAAGTTGAATACGTAATTAAATATTCAGGTTGTCCTAACAGATTGCCCCGGTGGATACGGTCCAACTGACGAAAGTCGCACAAAAATGTCGAGTAGTTTTCAAACCAAAATCCCTAGGAGCCAATTTTCGAAAACCTGAACATGACAGCCGTAAAAAAATATCTCTCCTATAAAGTTGTTTACACAATAGTTTGGAAGGGAAAACACATCGATTTTATGTTCAAAGCTTGCTAAGCTAATTACATATACAGCCACAGACGTACACCGGTATTTGAGAACGGCGAAGTCGCGGCGAGGGCAAGTGAAAATTTATCAAGGAATGCATTGGATAATAACCGATTTTACCATTCTTCTACTCTTTCAAAAGACTTTTATTTATTTTCACAACCTGTATTCCACGGAAAACTCGTCCTATTTGCCCTTGTTGGAAGAAAGTTTGTTAAATCTTGGTACCAGTTACAAAGCTAATCCAGTGTGCTTTCTTTATTAACTTATCGGGTCGTCTGCTATCATGCTGAAGAAGGGCATATTTCTTAGGATCAGGTATTGTATCTCACTTGCTTATTATTCATTCTTTTGTTTTCTACTGCTTCCAAATTATCTCCACTGTTTTACTGTGTTGCTCTTTTTCTGATTTACTGTTACCCATTAACCGTAAATCTTGTACAAAATGGGGTGACCCCCACCAAGAGCACATGCTAATTCGGGAATTACTAGGAGTTACTTGCTGCTCTAAGCCAAGATATGATGCGAAAAGCCTTCTAACAGGACAAGGGCTTTATAAGTTTCGGAAGATTATACTTACCTGGTTCTTTATAATGATTATTCTTAATCTGAAATCGCATTATCTGTGTTTAGCATCACGGCTATATTGTCCAAAACATACATTACATTATTCAGCAGTCCCAAGTCGGCTCAAATTTCAAGAAAGGCCCAGTAACTTTAGTGCATGAGCATGAGCATATTTAGTGCGCTTTTATAAAGTATGATCAAAAATGTGTCTCATCTAGTATGGTTATGGAATGGTTTCTAATTTATGATGGAACAACATTTATATCTAAATTTCAAACTTTCCATCTGATTTTTAAGTAACCTATAGTTGCATTCATAAATTAGAAACTAATTATATCCGATAAAAATCGCAGAAGAAATGCCTCATGTTATCTTAATAATGTGGTAGGTCAAAACACTTCGAAGATGTGCAGATTGGAATAGCTTTGTTGATTCGATTAAGTTAAGACAGCAAACATTCGTCAATAATTACAGAATCTACGTTTGTGAAGTGCTCCCAGAGCAACTTGGCTCCATCACCTTTAGCCAGTAACTGTTTGAAGTGGGGGATGCTTCCAATGGCTTGACGTGAACCATGACAGAATTCACAACCCAAAAGACGATTGTGTACGTGTATTTCTTGCTCTTTACTTTCCTCATTTAAACGACGAAGAAAGTATTGTAAACGCGAAAAAATCACTTTCCGCGATTTCTCCAGATCTTCATGTTTCAAGGTCCCTAGTTGACGAAAAACAACTTTCCTCAATTCGGCCCATTTTTCTGTCTGTTGGCGGTATAACTCAAAAACTATTTGTTATAGGAAGACGATATTTTGCATGCAGATTATAGATCTATCTGTCATAAAACCGAGACTATTTCGGAGAAATATATACATGGTCAGCAAAAAAATGCTTTACTTTTGCTTTAACTGAGAAATAGATAAAAGTAATAATTTTCACATAGCTCAGGCTTTATCATTGGCGAAAATGAAACCTAACAGATACAGGGTAAACATTACAAATGGGAAATAATAATATGGCGTCTTTATAAGGCAGCAGAAACTTGTACAATTCGAGCCCGGTCTTGGCTTAGTTATCCAAGCGGCCGCAAGCGGCGGACCTAAGCGGCAGACTAGAAACTGGGCTCAAAATACTAGTCTCATTCGCCTAGCAGCGAAACGGTTTCGAATCCTAGCGTTACTGCTGTAACTCGAGCGAGTGAAGTTTCGTGTACTATGTAAACCGCTTTACAGATTTTTCTTGTTTTGTTATTATAGAGAAAAACTTTGAAAAATACTGTACAAATTCTGTTAGATTGTAAAAGTAATAATTTATTTTAAAACATTTTATATACAAAATCTATATACAAAACTGTTCGAAAAGGAACATAAACAATACAAAAGCACTAGGTACACTTCTTCTTAGGTAACTCTCGCACCCTCCCGACGGAGCGTGGGGAAGTGGAGATTCAGCTTTCCTAAACTACCTTAACACTACGCAATAACTTAATATTTAAATAAAGGGGGAAAACAATACTTCTAAAATACACTTTCGATCACATTCGAAATATCACATCACAGACGCTGCAGCTAGACCTCCTCGTTTTCGGGGATCACTACCGACTTCCTGGACCTCACAGACGACCTGTGGATCATGCTGGACCGGGCCTCTCCCCTGAAGGATGCCCTCGTGAAGCTCGCCCTTCGGAACTTCTCCGGGCGCTGGCCCGACGCCTCCTCGTCCTGGTGTTTCCTGTTCGGGGAAAATCGGTTAATTGCGTCCGAGTAACTACGTTTGGCACTTACCTCGATCTGCAGGGAAAGTCCAGAAACTTCTGATCCCTTCCGAAGTTCTCTCCGTCCTGCAGCGTTTGCGGCAGCTCCTGTCCGAGAGTTTCCGGTAGAAACAACGCTAAAACGCCGCCGATTATCCCCAGAACACCCAAGATTAATAACGGGAAAGAGGGGGATATTTTCGCCTGCAACAAACAAAAATCTGTTCAATTTTAAGTTTATCAGCGATTTCGTTTTCAGTTTGCAACTAATATTTAGATGTATAATTCACAAATTTCTACTTTCAGCTCGTCATTGGAATCTTGTTTAGTATTTGAAGAGATACAAGAGGAGTTAAATTGAAGCAAAGTTGCTAATTTTAGCTTTCCCAAAAAGCAGGTCCACCAAAAGTCTAATTTTAGTTGCTTGGTTGCGGAACTGAAACAGTTCAGTTTTCAACAGTTCCGATTTCCTAATTCTGTAGTTAAGCGAGTTGGTGCAAATTTACCGGTATTCTATGAAAGTTGTAAAGCAAGATTCCCACAGCGATAGAGTCATTTGGCGTCGAGTATTTACTTACCAAATAAACTACGAATGGGGCAAGAATACTAGCCACGTATCCCATGATGTGAATTAGAGCCACCCCCTGCGCTCTCACAACGGTCGGGAGCAGCTCGGCGGCGTACTGGAGGCCTATGTTGTATGTAATATTGATTGCAAATCGCCCTGTTATCGCCATCGTTGCTGAGGGAATGCCTGAAAAAAATATTTTAGAAAACAGCGGTCTTACCGTTGCCTGTATGTATACTCTTCCATAAAAAATTAAGTAATTTTTGGTATCGAGCTCAAGTTTTCACCCGTTGATAATCACCTAATAAAAAATACACTGATGCAATTGCACAGTTTGAAGAAGTTTTAACAGAAATGTGACGCATGGTGTAGATTTAAAATGATACAACGAAAGAAGACAAAGTAACTGGCAAAATAGGTACAGAATGATGGGAAAATGTAGAATAACGCTAAAGGTAAATATTAATTTCATTTTTCATAGAAAAATAACAAAAACGGTTCATAGAAACTGGCAAAGGAAAAGAATATCAGTATGCCTGCAGTCAAGGTATAGACAAGCGCCGAGCTGGTTCCGAGCTAACTGGAACAAAATTAAATACCGGGTATGTGCCTTCCTACACATGCGAAAGAATAGAAGTTCAGTTCGTAAACGACCAACGCTGGTAACCTAGAACATTATGAAATGGTTGCAAATAGAAAATTAAGAATAGTAAACCCAGAATTAATACGAAAAAATATTCATATTTGCGACATTGCAGGAACCCATGGTACGAACTCTGGGCACTTTGAAACAATGGACCATGTAGTAGGTATACACAGCAAGTTCAAACAGAGGTAGAAATGGAAAGGCTATAACAAGTTCGCCGTTGAACGCTCTAACAACGAATAGCACCAAACTAAACCAATAACCATCATAATACTCTTAAAAACAAGTCAAAGAATTATGAATACCCAAAAATAGCTCCGTTACCATTGCGTTCAACAGGGTCTATTAACTAATCTCCGGTAAGAGAGAGTGGGTTAACACAAAATTGAATATAAGTAAATACAAGCGCCACTAATTTAAATAACCAAACAATTCACAAAATTTAAATTGGAAAATTCTTGGACGTTATTTTATATTTACATCAAAACAATATTAAATACGCGACGTAATCACATGGCGTTTATAAATATAAGTTTAGTGTCGTGTTAATGAAATTACAAAGCACGGGTATATAAAGCACTACTATTTTAATATATACAGGACAAACCGGTAGAAGCAGGCATATTTCGGAAACGTACATTATCAAACTAATTCACGTAACAATATTTTTTAATTCCAAAATGTATCTGATTATAAATAAATGATTTTTCTTAGAATCCAGACACACCGCGACAAGAAAATCAAGGAGACCAAAGTCGCAAGTGGAAACTCTCATCCGGCAACCAAATCCAAATTCAGCAGGCCGAATCCGCAATCAAACACCACAAACACAAGAACCACAAATAAAACAACCAATAAATACCATCAATAAAAAGCTTACTCTAGATAAACACCGGCTTACGTCCTACTCAGGATAATCCGGAGGTTTTGACTGAATAAATACCAAACATCGCTGAATTCATTTAACTCCATCATCTAGGTGCTATCCCTAAACTATTCACAAACAAGGGTAAGAAACAATAATGAATACTCTATTCATTGAAACACAAATCTCCATTTACATTGGGCTGGGATGAAGTGCCACAAAATTTAACAAATTCTTTGCTCATTACTCCAAAGCGACGACAACAAAAATCGGCTAATACCACCACAATGTTATGCAATGACACTAGAATTCTTAACAACACTACGAATTTCAAGCGAGAACGTCCGATGACCTAAGATAACTTCGAAACATTACACATAACCAAATTACTTCTTAACTAGCAACAACCGTCATTTAGGGTCACTTTTATGAGACGAGAGGCACAGCCCAATTCCTTCACTTCAAATACCTATCCTTCAAACGTCAAAATTCAAGTACCCCAACTGAACTCGTCAATTTACAAAATTTCTTTCAGAAGGCCAACAAAACTCGATGAGTAGACGCCACATTCCCTACCATAACCAAAACTGCCATTCCACGATAACTGTAGCAAATATTACAATTCGCATCATGTATAGAATTAAGTGCGTTAATTACAATTTATTATTTACGATTTTCGCATGCAGATGGCAATCATTATTATTATATTGCCGAAGCAAATGAAGCATATATTATTTTAAAAAGGTTTTAGGTATCCACAAACTTCTTATTTATTATCCCACAAAATCCCACGAAAAATGGATATATTGGATTTCATTATTTACAGAGCATAAAGCACACTTCTACAAATTGTTTATACACCCGAAGGCATAGAAATTACTTTATAACCTGGCACTTGACTTAAAAACTTTCTTCCAGCACATCCTTCCATTCAGCTGGCACTTACCTAATGGTACAACCGCTGCCAAAAGGCTGAAGACACCACTAAGTGCCATGGTCCCAAAAGCTAGCCACCTTCTCCCCCATTTATCCAAAGTGAGCGTCAGGAGCGTATCGGCGGGTAGCTCGGTTATGGAGGCGATGGTGAACGTCACGAACACGTTCAGTCCCAACGAACCGACGTTTCGCACATGCCCGTCGAAAACCAGCGATATGGCCATCCATATAAGTATCAGAAGTAACGTTATCTTCCGCAAATGTGGTGTCTTGAATAAGTCGATCACTGAGTATGATTTCGAGTTCTCTTCCTCCTTCTGGGCCTTATAACAGCTCTCCTGTAAGGGAAAACTGGGGAATAAATATGCCCTTGGAGCTAGAATTTTTTTTCTTACCCTAAATTGGTTGTAGATTTTGTCTTCCACCCTCGTGGCGTTAATTTTCTCGAACTTTTTGAGGATCCCCAAAGCCTTCTCTATTTTTCCTTGAGAAACCAACCATCTATAAATGAAAACCCATGTGAGGGAAGCGTTCGCAATTTACTTTTTAAGCTAGCTAAATCACCCTGGCTAATTGCGTATAGGTCCGAATCAGAATTCTAAAATTGTTACCTTGCTGATTCAGGAACACACCACGGCGTGAGTATTGCCAGTGCTAACGGTGCGGAGGTGACGATGCACAGCATCCTCCAGTCTCCCAAAAACCAAGCAATCCAAGGAAGCACACTGGCAGCAAAGGTAAAGAACAGCGCTATCGACATGTTGGCTACGAAAGTTCGCCATTGAGGTCCCACGTATTCAAGAACTGTAAAATTGTGATTAATTTTATTAACGGTTGTGAAGCTTAATTTTATAACTCTACATAAGTAACAGATATTCGCTAAACCTGCTGAAATTTGAGAGCTTTTATGCTCCTACCTAATTGGTTTTCCACAAACGTGGTAGATCCATGACGTTTCGTCATAAAAATCAGCTAATTTAGTTTTTTAGAAGCATGGTTTACATCATCATTCCAGTACGACAAATATTTTGTTACTGTTATATGTAACGAGCATATCAGAACGGAGGACATTTTGTAATAAATCCGTTCTTGTTAATTAACGAAAGACCTTTAAAAAGCATATAAAGCTCAGCTTGGATTGTGGATTTTAATTACTAAGCTATTTATAATTCCATTATAAATATTTATTAGCGCAAGCAGTAAGCTCTCAGCTTCAGTGTTTTGAATTATGCAGTGCATTTTCCTCTTCTCCCATTGAGATCGTAATTAACACCGGTATGAGTTATGGGGCTAATAACATTTCTTTGCCTTTGCGTTTTAATGCCAGGGTAATTAAGCTATCTTTTTAAATACGTATATAAATGCAAATTTAAAAATACACAGGCTATACTTTACATAAGTAAAATGATTACACATTTCCCACAGTCACTATCAAATGAAATGCTATCTTTTGCATTTCCTCTACAAAGAATGCGTTACAAACATAATTTTCGAATTGAGAATTATGCTAACGGAATGTAAGCTAAGTAGTAACTGCATTATAAATGGAAATTTCATTAGCAGTCATTTGCATTGCAGGATCTCTTCAAAACTGCAAACGACTGCAAATGCAAAACCCCAGATGATATATTTTCAATTGCAAAAGCCCAGGAGCAAATATTCCAACGAGATTAATTCTTCCCCATTATAAAACCAAGGCCCTCAGCATAATTGCGATTATTTATCTGGCACTTTAATCGCGCCTTAATTGTGGAAAGATCTGTGGAGACATGCTCAAGGCTGCGATTGCAAGCCGTGGGTGCCTTTGAATGGAAACGTCTTCGGAAAATCTGAATTAGGCACAAGGAAATTCTAGATGCACATGTTTGACGATAAAAAGAGAGGCTTTTTCATTGTAAATTACCATTTTATTATTTCGCCGTTAATTAGTCGAACATGCTTCGTGCCAATTATAATGAGCCAGCGAGGTCGTTTCGGGTGATTGGCACACGAAATGTGCCTGCTGATCTAGAGAGTCGACGCACAAGACGTTAACCCTTGAATGACTTCTCATTAATCGCGTGAGTGTTGCCCAAGGAAAGCTCATATGAAATAAAATTGCATATTGTCCATATAGAGTATGTTCCTTCAGTCTTTCTGTTGAAATATTAAAACTTTACTTGTAACAAATGAATGCGCAGATGGAGCTTGTATAATGCACTTCCGGTACAGTTGGCATGCCACTTATAATTGTTTAACGGCAAGAACTACAAAATTCTGTAATTATTCCCAACGTTCCGAGTCCAACGAAGCTCTGAAACCTCAAAACAACGAAATAGCTTTTTAGTTCCTCAGCTAAGCGCATTATTAGGCAGTCGGGCCTGAGAGCATGTGAGTTCCGAGCATATTTTTAACAGCCGCGTGTAGCAGTCCTGGGTAATAACGGCCAATTCTTCCGTCAAATATGACAACCCATTGATGGGGTTTTATTATTCGATTTACTGTCGGATAATTGTGTTAGCACCCTAAATTCGCTATTTCGTCACCACTCCGTATATCTACTGCGTCAGGATTGTCCGCCTACGGTACTAACCTGCTGAATTCAAGGCAGGTTATTATTTCCTAGTATTATACAATTTATATGTTGCGGAACTTATAACATAAATAAGAATGTAAATGCGTTTAGTGGACCCTATTTTTGTTCATATTCTGTTATTATTTAAGGCTTTTTACCACCCCTGAGTCTATTTTGACTTGAAGCGAGCAAGAAAACCTACGACAGTACCCTCCCCTCCTTCACTGAGCTATCGGTACACATTACTGACGGTATCTACTTTAGTTCCTTTATGTTTATATTCATAAATTTAATTTAAATTTTAAAAATGGACTCCTAAACATAGCTATATAAAAAATACGAAAATACACAT